>BGPR01003439.1:76594-137096 GCA_013235015.1 Araneus ventricosus
GCAGTCTTTATTTCAAAATACTTCTCAGTCACCTTTACAGAGTAAGAAATACATTGGAGACCTAAGTGAATAGCTACTAATTCCTACTATGTCCATTCCCCACGGATTTATCTCAACCGGAGATAATTCCATCCCATCTCGTGAGCATTCCGTAAACTAACAGTACGATGCTCCAGAAAGTTCCTCTGGGATGAATTTGCGTCAAGCTTCGGGATATTGGACACCAAAGAATTCTCTAGGTATGTTTTAGCAATTGTTTTTTTCCAACCATTTCCTTAGAGGATTTTCCTAAAAAAGTACTTCACATTTCCCGCACTTGAACGCCATTCTCGCAATTTCATAACAGGAGGCAAGGATCCAATCTTTAAAGATTTTGCGATCAAATCTAAAGAAAACACGTATATACAAGATGAGAATAAAGTATTTCTCACTTCTTGCGAAGATTTATTATGCAGAAACCGTTATAGCCAGATATATTCTAACTTTTGTAAATTATTAATACAGTTATCGCGTTTGTAATAACACCAGTTAACTTAGTAAAATTCAATTGCAACCCATTCTGTAGCTCGGAGAATGTCAAAGCTGTCTACACGTGGATTTTCCGATGCCCAGATACGGACATTATGCTTATTTTCTTCTCAGGAGGCATGAAAGATTGTTCCCCTGAGAAATAAACATAAATTAACCATTCTTTATTGCCACTTATTCTATTCAGAAACTCAACTGCAAATTCAGCACAACTGGGCCTGAGCGACGAATGAGGTCCACATTTACATCACTCATTCTAGGGCAACCTCTTCCTGGAATCCCACCAGATGGAGGGGACAACACAAATATGGGGATGAGAAACTGCAGAATAAATAAGCAGGGTCTCGCTTCCTAGGTGCTTACAAAAATGGCGTGGGGTTCAATTACCTGCTTACCAATGACAAGTCATAACTCTGTCCAAGGTGTCGTCGCATGTGCCTCTGACAATGCCCGAAATTAACTTTCGCATCGGCTGGGTCATTCAGGTATTCCTCACACCTACTTTGGATGGAAGTAATCGTGTATGTTAATGATTACTTCTCGGAAAGTTACCTTATGTACCAGTTTTTTCAAAAACATTGTTCAAATGATTGTTGTATGATCTTCACATCTGGGAAAGGGCGTTCATAACAATTCTGTAACTCCCGTTGGGCAGAAATAATTAATTTGGATTCATAAAACCACAAAATACATTGTGATTTGTCCTCATCCACTCCATTTCGTTAAAAACTAAGTTTTGACTCCATGTCTACGTTTATGAACTAGTGGAAATCAAGATCATGCAAAGATAGCCAAAAAATAATAAACTCAGAGGTAATCGAATAAAACCAAAAACAAACAAGAAATCCATTTTAGTCCACTTTTTCAAGGGATAAGAACTATTCGAAATGGATTCAAAATAATACTTGGGAATTTGTTCTGTAAGAAGCTAGCATTACGCCAAACATAGCTTCTCTTAGCCCGAAATTTCCTAAACAAAGGACAAAGGAGATCTGTACATCAAAGACCATATTTTTAAAAGGAAAAGGAAAAACACACACGTCACACATTTGTTTGGGAAATTTCGGGCTAAGAGAAGCTATGTTTGGCATAATGCTAGCTTCTTACAGAAAAATTTCCCAATTATTATTTTGAATCCATTTCGAATAGTTCTTAGCCCTTGAAGAAGTGGACTAGAATGCATTCCTTGTTTGTTTTTGGTTTTATTCGATTACCTCTGAGTTTATTTTTTTTGTTATCTTTGTATGAACTTGATTTCTATTGTTCTCTGTTTTTCGAGCAATATTAGTTTATAATGATTATACAGTGTTCTATTAAAGTTTTTTATTATTTTTATCACATTTAAATTGAGTTGAAATATTGAAATGGACAGGAATACCATTTTGACGTTCAGAACGTTTCAGTAAACAATCTTAAACCTTTAAAGGGACATTTTTTTTCTAGTAGTATTATAGTAAAATGGCTTTGGGATTGAGATTCATTTAAGAAAAGAAATTCCTTTAGCTTATTCGATTACATTGATTTTTTGCTAATTAAATTTGCTAATTAATATAATTATCAATTATCAAGTACAGACACTTGGTTTAACAAAAGATTCTGTAACATGTTTGTTCCATCGAAAAAATTGGCGAGAACTTATGCCAACCTTAAAAAATGCATTTAAAAATTAATGAATTTGGTGGCAAGTATACTTACCACGGCCTTATAAAGGGTTAAAGTTTCCATTAATTACAATATTCATGAAATTTTTTGAGTTTGATGTCATCTTTTTTAATTGTATCTCATACTTACGAAAGGTTTATTTGGAATCAAAATTATCTCAACTTTAAAAAAGAAAATTGTCTCAATTTTGAGAAATTCTATCTTCGAATAAATTTTTTAGTACTTCTTTGAGAAAAGATTTTTATTTTTCGATAGAAAAAAATGTATTTAATATTACACTTAAGATCTCAATGAAGTAAAAGTATCAATGTATTTCAGACAAAGAGCATTTTTACAACAGATGCTGCTGGTGTCTGATATATAAATACTTCTGAATATAAAATAAAAAATATAATCATATCGGTTTCCTTATCTAATTTCATTTTGACACTATACTTCTATGAAGTCCATTGTGGCTTCGGAACAAAAATATTTTTTTCATTTTTGAAAGCTTTAAGGAAAAGAATCACCTTGGAAAGCAAAGTACATAATAATTTTATTCATCTTTCCTGTAATTGAAAAGAATTCTCATATAGAATTCTTGGGAAAGAAATATCTCGGGAGCATAAATGAAAACCGATTCATTCTTCTCCTCGCTTCTCAGCTGTATCTCTTCCCGTAGGTAATTCAATCGTGTTCAGTTTACAATCCGTATTCTAATAATAAGTTTCTCCAGAAAGTTGTCTGAGATGAATTGTGTTAATCTTCGGAATATTGGGCACTAAGAAAAGTAATCCCTTCTTCCCGTGATTTATATTTAAATTCCATTTAATTTATGCGTAATGCATAATATCATGAGTAGAAAATAAGTTATTTTTAGTCAATTGTATATTTAAACATTTGCATCTTATTTTGAAAACAATCACTTTTCAAGGCTTTACATCAAAATTCTCAATCAATGGGGATTTTCTATAAAAAAATACGGAAAAAAGTCTTATAAACTTGAAACGTTTACTAAAATAAATCTAAATTTATTAATCTTCAATTAGCAATGAGAACCAAAATTTTGTTTGCTAGCTTTATATTTGGAAAGTAGAGGGAATGTTTTCTCCGCGACGTTATAGCATACATTTAAAATATTTTCTGGTTTACGCTTAATCCCTAGGAATTTCCAGATAGAATTCAAGGGTAAGAAATATCTTTGCACCATAAATGAATAGCGATTGATTTTTTTCTACCTATTACGGGAGTCTACGCAGCTATATTTCTTGCCGTAGGTAATTCAATCGTGTCCCACGAGTAATTTGTAATCTAGCTGTACGATGTCCCAGAATATGTCCCGGGATGAATTGCGCCAAGCTTTGGAATGCTGGGTATAAGGAAAATATATAATCTTTGAATGATGTATATTTAACTTTTAATGGATTTTTATCGAAAACATAAAATCTTTGACAGAAAATAAGCCATTTTGAGTTAATCTCGTATCTTATCACTTCTGCAACTGATTTTCAACATATTCCTAATCACATAAAATACTCAATAGAACTTTATTTTAAAGTATAAAATGTAAAAGAAAAAAATCGCGGAAATAGGTTTATTAAATTTCATAAAGGTTGAATATACTGAATTCGATACATGCTTATAAATAAAATACATAAATTAAATTGCATTTCGACGATTACTATTCGAAGATCCAAGCTTAAAAAATATCAGTTTGAGGAAAAACAGTCATCATTTTGTTTCTCTTAGAGACCAACATATTTCTACTGGCTGCAATACCGATATCTTTTTACCTATATCTATCTTAATGGTATTCGGCTGGAACTTTTATATAAGCTGCCTTATGTATCTGGATTCCAAACTATTATAGAAAAACTACACTATGTTTCGCACATGCGAAGTAAAAATTATTTACTACAAATACTCATATTTCTTCATATATTTCAAGTACTTACTTCGAATTCTAATGCAGTGTTTCGCCACCACATTGTCACTTATTTGGTAAGTTTCGAATTATTTGGATGAAATCTCTACATGTTTTAGGCAAAAAACATACTGAAAAATTTGGGAATTTTTAAGAAAACCTTTATATATTCTCGAATACACATGCTATTTTTACCAAAATATATGTAGGTATTGCGCACAGGAAACAAAACTATTGATGAAAGTTACAAACCACCATCAGCTTTATGTGAAACGGAGTGAACCCAAATTATTTTCTTCATTACTTTGTGGCTGTCCCTCCCGTGACCAAACGTTCACTGTAAAATGTGAGTTGCGACAATAGTACTTCCTACGTCTTGTTGAGTCCATGCCGCATTGAGTTGCTGCACATCTCCTATGAAAAGGCGGCCCCACTTCGGACTTTTGGCACTTCAGTGTAGCTGCAGCAATAAGAAATAAGGGGTATATTCTGGTACCCCCGGTTGGGTTGGGAGACGTCACTTTTCCCGTTGTAAATGTGTGGAAAAAGTGACGTCTCCCAACCCAACCGGGGGTACAAGAATAGACCCGTATGTCTTGATATCGTGATGGCTTCTTTTTTCTGGACATTGCAAATTATAGGAGATTAATCGTTTTTCTTTCAGAGTGTAAAATTATATTATTTCCTTCAAAATTAATTCACATCTATAAACTTTCTATTTTGAACCTACAGGTGAGTTATTTCAAATGAGAAGTCATAATTTTGAACCGTGTCATATGATGATCAGACCCACTTTTTGTTCCAAGTTCCACTCCACACTATGACGTTCGGAATCAACGAATTAAGTATACATCAGGTTCTTGTACATCATGGATTAGTTCGGATGTGGATTCGGATTAGTCAAGATGTTCGGACTTGATAGTGTGAAACCAAGGATAGACCACCCAAGAACAAATCCAAGAATAAACCCTATTTGATTCAAAAAGAAGAAAGGAAAGATAGCGACGACAGTGAAAACTGTTTGATAAGCGTGGACATAAATAAAAGTAATTGCACTTAGTTTTAGTTAAGGAACGATTCATGTGACACCCAACATCTAACACGCAAAACTTTATTGCAGATTTTGATCTTCATTTAACATATTTATTTTGGTGTTCTTTCGTCATCAATAGCTTTAGTTGCCTAACCTTTTCTAGGGCTTTAAGAGGTATATTACTTTTAGATGTCCAGGTGCATCCTTTTATTAGAGCTGTTTTGTCTCAAATAATATTAACCCTCTGACTACTTATCCTGCGATTTCCGCGGATAGGAAGTATGTCTATTTTGTGCTACATCCTGCGATTTTCGCAAGCTATTGTGCGTACTTAGAACTATTGCAGCTTTGAATCGTATTATTCTAATAAAGCATTGCACATAAATAACAATTCCTTCAAATGTATTTGAACATGTTTCCGAACTTTGCATCTAATTAGCAATTTAAGATAATTCGGCTGCCAGAAGGTTAATAAACATTTTAACCACATAATGTGAGATTAACCATAAAATTAAATATTACAATTTTGAGCCTACAACTGAGGTTTGAAAGAAACATGACGTAAACTTTCACCAAAATATTTTATGTAACAAATACCTAGATGCAGAATTTCTTATCTAAAACCCCAAAAGGTGCCGTTATTTGTTAATGTTTAAAATTGTTACTAATTAATCAAATTAATTACCATATCAAATTAATTTTAACCTAAATGAATTTCTTGCTTAAGACAATCTCCATCCTCAAAAAATATTTTAAAATAACACTACTAGAAATAAATGACCGTCTAAATCCTTAATAATATAATAAATGCGAAAGTGTGTCTTTCTGTCTGTTTGTCTTTCTGTATGTCTGTCTGTATGTCTGTTTGTTACGCTTTCACGGCAAAACCCCAAAACCGATTTGGATGAAAATTGGCAGAGTTGTAGATTGAAACCCAGGAACGGACATAGGGTAGGTGAAATCACGTTAAATTATTTATTTTTGACAACAGATAAAAATTAAATAATTAACAAAGAAAGCCCATTGACTCCGCGATTCGCGATGAAGATTTTTTTTTCAATCAACTGTCACGTGATCCTTCAGGAATGCGAAAACATGTGGAATAAATTATTTTTAAAATCAACTATCGCGTGATCCATTTTTCCACTGTAACTTCGGAACAAATTGTCCGCTAAGAATTATTTTTACACCATCATAAAGTTCAAACTTTTTCCTTTCAAATGATACCAATTTATTTTCTGTGCATTATTCCTTCAATTTTTATTAATTTTTTAAAGTTTAATAGCTTTAATTACAGCCCGGACGATTTGGAAATTACGCAAATTTATAACTACTCCGTTGCTAGGCAACTGTTAGACTTTGAACTAATTTACCTTTATTTATGAAAATTTTGCTTATCTTTATAAATATATGTAAAATAAGACAGAAATTACATGTATTTGTCTGTCTGTCGGTCGGTCACAAGAACTCCTCCTAAACGGTAAACGGTAGCGACATGAAATTTACACACGACATTCTAGAGCATATTTCTAGGTCAACGGTGCTATTTTCAACTTTCAGGAGTTAATTAGTTCTTAAAATATTTAATTCAATAACGACATTTAGCCGCTTTTAAGCCTAATGCTTAGAAAATTTTTGCCAATAACTTCTGAAATATTTATTAGACAATTTATTTATTATTTTGGTAACG
The DNA here is from genome assembly GCA_013235015.1 of Araneus ventricosus. Classification (NCBI taxonomy): domain Eukaryota; kingdom Metazoa; phylum Arthropoda; class Arachnida; order Araneae; family Araneidae; genus Araneus; species Araneus ventricosus. The sequence goes on from BGPR01003439.1 coordinate 83,411, forward strand.
TAATTTCTAATAATACTTTTTATTCTTATAGAAATAAATTCAAGCCAAATTACTGTTTCGTGCGCGGGCTTTTGCCAGTGTTAAAGTTAATATAAGAAAATATTGCTTTCTTTGACCATAAACAACAAAGGAGACTTTACACTTCTGGTTTATTGTTGTCGTAACATTTACAGCTTTTAATACAGTTACACAGTGATCCAATGACATTAATGAATTATACTCTCGATGTTTTGTTTAATTTTCGCAATGAGATATTACAGAATATCCATCTGTAGATATGGCAATGGGCATTAACAAGGAACATCATATTCTGTAGAGCTTCATATTCTGCGTGGTGTCTTCATCATCTTAGAATTGTCAGGGGCACCTTCCGACAAGCCGAGATTGAAAGTCGGTGTGCCAGTACTACTAATACGTAACGTCGATATACCGTGACTGCGCAATGTCACACGGTTACAAATTACACACCTAGGTCCAAACGTCATGAAAGCTACTGTTATGACTGATATAGGGAGAAGAGAGAGTGTTTTAATTCCACGCCTTCCGATAATACCGAAGGATTTATTATCTCAGTTCAAAAGGTAACAAATCCCTTTAAAAATATCATTTGCCAGGCTTAGGTCCAGACACTGAAAGTGGCAGGCATACATTTGGAAAAACCATATTTTTCGCATGGGAACTAACTATATGTGGCGTGTTCACGTGTGCCCAGCCCACACAACCTCTACATACGTGCAAATTACGTGGTATACAAATGACAATTATAAATTGACAAATTTATAAATTGATTAAATTAATTAATAAAACATTAATAAAAATTCATAGTATTATATATAAAGGCGCAAATGCAGCTATTTATAATATAATACAGAAACAAAAATTAGGTAAACTAAACAAAAATTAAAATTAAATAAAAAGAAAGAAAAAAAGTATATATAATGAACAGCAGATTTAGACAAAAGCGATGACAATACATTTTTAAGCGTACAAAAGCAACAGCCTCAATTTTTGTTTAGTTTACCTAATTTTTGTGGTATACAAAAGTATATTAGCATAGATAAAAAGTTTACATAACTATATCAGCATACATGTACAGTACACTCCTGTCAGCCGTCCAATTAAGTATTATCTCCGTCAGAACTTTTACTTTCCCCTTTCAAAATTCAATAAAACATTTACATTCGTGAATTAAAAAGATAATAATTCAAATTCTTCGCGCACGAAGTCGCGGGTAACATCTAGTGATTGAAATAAAAATGAAATTTCTTTAAGCAAATATACATGTTTATCTTATTTTAACGTTCTTTATTTCAGAATGTCGAATCGGTCTTTTGATATAAACATTATTATAAAAACTGTTTGAAACTATTTTAATTAAAGCCACTGTAAATAGAAAGAATATTTCACTACCTAATTATACCTTTTAATTGAACAAACATAATGAGTTTTAGAAAATGTTTCAAAATTTCTTGAAGCTGTTGTTTCTAGACAACAACTTCAAGACAGGTACCGAATCGTTTCATTTGAACTTTAAGGAGAAAATTGCATTTTATTTATAAAACTTATAACAGAAATATTAAGCGGATTATTTAAATGAATTCTAATTAAATACAACAGATTTTAGTATTTGCATCATTTAAAATGTTCCTTTTCTTTGATATGTTGTTTTAATTAGAAAAGTTCTCGAATGATGCCACTGCTGTTAATGTATCACGCACGCAAAAGGCAAGAAGTACATGAGTTTGAATTTATAATTGATAGAAGATGCCATTATCTTCTTGATTAAGAGAACTTAATTTGCTTAAAGTTGCAGCAGTCAGAAGCATCCCGACACTCATTACGTTAAGTAGTATTGAAATTAGATTCTTTTACATTAATTACAACCTGACTAACTAAGAAGTTGAATTTCTCATCGTTTAGTTACCTCTCTTCATTAGCAAACTTTAACCAAGCTTATTATTTTATCATGTAAATTATTATACGATTTATCTTTCAAAAGCACTACTGGAACAGTGGTCCAAATCAAGATTTATTTTGCTTTTCTTTTGAGATTTTCCTCTTTATATCAACGAGTGCTCCATCATCCTCAGGTATAACCGAAGTTATCACTACTCTTTATTTAATATTTTGTTTGTGGTGTTAAAAACTTTATGTGTTGGCAAAAAAAGAGAAATTGGCTTTACAAATGCTTTGGAAAAAGATAAAACTACAAAATTTTTGATTACAAAAAAATTCTAAAGAGGTTTAAAATGCATTCTTTTCCTTGAATCAAATGTATTCAGTTTCCCTCAGATCATATATCGTAAATGCCATAGGAATGAAAAGGATAAAAGCAGATATCGTGATGAAGCTCTAATAATTTTTATTTCAGGGTGATTCAGAAATTTGGGAAAATTTTAGAATCAATAACTTTCGAAGGAATGAAGATAAAAACATTATTTCTGAGCAAAAAATGGTGAAATAAAACCGGATTTAATTGTCATGACACCTGAATTAACCCTTTAAACGCAGGTATGCAGGAGATACTTATACTGGGCATCGTATAGCATTCTTTTATAACTTAGGTGCATTTTTTTTATATAATCTTAGTTTAGTATATAGCTAATAAATACAGATTACATAAATAAAAGTTGCATTTATTTTTTAAAAAACAAGAAAGAAATATTTTTCCTCGTACATACGCGCGACTGCTGGAAGGTTAATTGGTAGCAAGGTTTACAACTTCAACCACCAGATGGTTCTGCAGCTGTCGGAGCTATGCATCACGAAGGAAAAGACGCTGACTGGAGAAACGGCTTAAAATGTTGAATGTATCACAAATGAGCAACTGCCATCTGAGAAATAACACATTTTCAAAGCAGTAAGCAAAATTTCTGTCGGTCATGTTTTACTGTACATTCTTAAATAGAGCCAGATACTTCGATACGTTTAGTTCCTCGTAGGGCAGTTGTATTCTTGAATAGAGAACGATAAATTGAACATTTACAACTATAGCTGCCATCCTTCTGAAGTTAAGAGGGAGTGGCCAGGAATGGCGCTAGAGTTTGCCCGATGGGGGTCTCGATTTTCCCGACAAAGGGCACAGGGTCTCCCCGAAAGGGGGCATGATCTGCTGTATGGGGGATGAGTGTAATGAATTGGTCTCAAATTTTCGCCGGATTATTATTTATCAACTGCAGTTGAATTCCCCGTACAAATATTTTCCCCGGCGGGATACGAAATTTTCCCCGATGGGGGCACAGTTTCCCCGGTCCCCCCTCTTGCACCACCCCTGGGAGTGGCTCTTATTCAAGTGGAAACCCCTTTATACCTTTATGGGTGGTGTAGCAGGAAAAGACTAGAGTAGAAAATACAGGCAGAAATAAGTGATTCACGTTTTCACATACTAATCGGATTCAGATTTACCATGAGTGTACACTAACGTTTCAGATTCATTTAATGTTATTGTTGTGACTGAAAACATTAATTATATGTAAAATAGTGTTTTTTTTTTAATAATTTAAATATTTTATACAGAAAAAATTACTTTTTTCTCTACAATAACTTTTATATGAATGGAATGGGTGAAAAATAGGAATTAATACAGAAAAATGGCTAGAAAAGATGAGAAAATCTTATTTATGTCTATTGAAAATTGATTAATGGCAAACTTTTTTTGTCAAAAGATCCAATGAAGAAAGGGTTAATTAATTAATTAAAATCATTAATTAAAATTACCTATTAATCAAAAGAAGGACCAAAAGAAAGTGCCGAAGAGTTTTAACTGATTCCAATGCATTTGTCATCGGTTAGCTACATTGAAGAAGATTCTATTAATTATGTATGTGTGATTTTTGTCTTTTTCTCAAAAATTAAGGAAAAAAGTCTCGAATTTTTTCTCCCTTTTTTTAATTCTATGTAAACTGTTTATGTTCGGATTAATTTATATATAAATGAAATAAAATCAAAATAAATTATAAGTTTGACCATAAAATCAACGACTGCAACAGAAGTACATGCATTTGTTTTTTTATTAATAAAATTGAAGTTACCAACATATTGAAGAAGAATCTATTTGCAGATATTAAACTGAAAAGTGAAAAGCCATTTCCTTAAATTGGAGTGCACTCATTAGTTTTCAGATGAAGAATAATTTTTTCATATTTTATTAGTAATATTAAAAGTATAAAATTCTTAGTGCATTTCAACGAACGCATACTGCTGAAGAAAATTCTATTTTTTGATACAAGTATATTTTAAAATTTATATCATTCTCACTTCTTACTTGAATGAAATTCCTTTACCTCCAATGTATTGGTACGCTTTCGAACCAAATAAGGACTAAGTTTTCTTGATTCTTTTTATTTTTCACTTATCGATTTTTAGATAGAAACAACTATCCTATTCCCTTAAGCTATATTTAGTTTTCATTTCCTGTCTTTCCAACTCCAAATCCATTATTCATATAGCATAGACGGTCTGATAGATGAAGTTCGAAACTTATTCCTTCTTTATTTCTTTCTATTTCTACAGGTATTCTAGTATCCCATATAGAAGAATATATTTTTGCTTGTAAAGTTTTTCTCCATTCTAGACTTTGTTTTTCTTTAATTCTATGAAATTCTTGAGTAGTGGTGATCGCGTATTCGTCATCCCTTAACTGAACACATTTCGTCTCTATAAATTCTGAAGATCACAAAGTAGATTTGAAAAATGTATTTTCTTAACCAAAATCAAAAATCCTTTGCTTTCATGTTCCTCGTGCACTATTGTGTTACATGTTATTAAAGACGAATAATTTAACATTGAAGATAATAATAAAATCATATGAATAGAGCAAAGTCCGTAATTTGTAGGGTATTTCAGTGAGAACAACTCTCGCCCATAGAAGAAACAGTTTCTTTTTGTCAATAGTTACTCTTTTCTTATCTGTTTTTATTATCATTTCGAACTTTTCAGAAATACAAATTGAGTTCCATTTTCAAAAATTAACAATAAATGTTCTGATTAACAAGCGAAATAAATTAATTTGCAAGAATATAGACTTAAAGAACGGTAGAAAATATAGCAATACTACAGAAATATGAGTTTTATTGGAACATGAATGGTAAATTTTTAAACAATCAGGCATGATAAACATTGAATAACTGTATTATAAAATTTGTTTTAATTCGTTGATCTACAATCACGCCTTAAAATTTTTGTATTTTAGAAATAAGACGTTAAGAATCAAACATAATTTTGTGATATTCCTTCTCAGGAAAACTATTCCAAGAGGTTTTTTCATATATAAACATAAATGTGTATAAATTGTATATACGTATTTCATTAAATAATGTATGTATTTGCATACATATATATTAGTTCATATACTTTATTTTTCCAATATTTCTTTTGGGGCCGCGGTGGCCTAGTGGTAAGGTCCCGGCCTTGGGGCCGGAGGGCTCCAGGTTCAAGACCTGATTCCACCGAAGATCCGCCGTGTATGGGGCCTGTTGCACGCTAAATCATACGTAGTGGTCAAACGTCCTCCCGTTGGTGTGGCGTGGAAGTTTGGAGAGGGGGGTGCCAGCTCAGGTGTCGTCCTCGTCATCTGACCGAGGTTCAAAATGACGAGGTCCGTCCCAAAATAGCCCTCGTGTTGCTTCAAAACGGGACGTTAATATAACTAAACTAAACCAATATTTCTTTTCATTGCACCAGGTATCTAAGCATTTCCTGCAGCAAAATGCATTTCTTCTTGTGAAAGGGCACTCTATTCTTATCTTTATATTTTATACTTTGCAAGTTTTAGCCTTCAATAACTTTAGAATATCTAATACATGAACCTCTCCTAAAATTCTGAAAAATTTGAAGTGGATTTAAAAATGCATTATTTTCTTAAAATAAAAATTCTTTGCTTCATTTCTTTTCGCGCATATTTATATCGTATATTGTTAGGAATGAATAATCTAAGATTCTAAATGAAAGTAAATAAGAATATGAAATACACGATTCAGAATAATTCTGCATTTCAAAGTAAACTTCACAATGACATTCGCGCTAATTTTTCTTAACTCATTTCATGAGCTTGGAATGAGTACGTTGTCTTTTTAGAAATTTAGGACAGTTAAATAATTTTCCTTGTGGTAGCCACCTTTATTTTCATTCATTGTTTCCTGTTTCCCGAGTAACATTGAGTAGTGTTTCAACTGAAACTCGTGAATTTGTTAAATCAGTCAGCTTCATATTCCCAATGCAGTAAATAACTACTGTTGCGTTTTAATAAATTTATGTTGGGGAAATCCGACAAGATAGCGAAGGTTTTATTTTAAGTTCATACTATCAAGTAGCGCCACCTTACGGATACTACTAGTCCTCTACACTGGTACTCACTAAAAAATTGTGAACCGAGTGGAACCACTGACGCCATTCGTTGTTTGTTACATGATATTCGTTTAACTGTCTGACATGTTAAAATTGTTAAGACCTTCAACGCAAGATCTAGTGGATTAAAACCTAAGGTATTTGTTTATTCTTTGCAATAATGCATGACAACATTAGACAATATACTTTTGAAAATCACTATTTATTTTTATCTAATTCTTGTTAATCCTGCAAAAACATAAAGACTTTTAACATTTCCGATCAGGGCAAGATGACCGGGGCAAGTTGACTATTTCGTCATCTTGCCCCAAGTGCTTCTTAATCTCTTCTTTTTTGAAAAATACAGGATTTTTCCCCCTTTATTTATTTTGTATAATTTTCCTGAACTACATGATCCACTATCTGTTCCATAACATGATGCAAAACGTAAGACCTGCAGAAAATATTTTAATAAGTTACCTATGAAAGAGATGTCGATTCAGAAAGACACGCAGAAGATGGAATAAGAACGTTTAAAGCAACATTGGAAGAGGCTCGGGTTGCATGAAAGGAGTTATTTCAAAGAAACTGAAGTTTGATTCCTTTAAAAAGCACACTCTTCTGACATGCATAACGTCAGTTCAAACTTCCAAGAAAATATAATACAGAACCATGTGTGCGTGTGATGAGATCTATGTTGACCCTCCTTCAGAAGATTAAAAAGAGTGTTGCAAATGCTACACATGGTGGCTTGAGGGCTACTCAGACAATGGATGAGGACAGTTTGTGTCCATTTTTTGTAAATAAAAATTATTAGTTTTGAATTATATTAATTTATTATGATATTAAATTTTAACTATACAACCCTTTCGTTACATACTAATTAAAGAAAAAATACAACGTTTAATTAATTAGTGTTTTATCATATATTTTCTAAAAAAATGCTTTGAACTTGTAGCGTAATTTTTATCTTGCCTCGCATCCGGAGCAAGTTGGCCCTTTTACTTGGCTTTTATAAATGGCAAAATAACTTTGATAATATTAAAATATAAATTTCTCGATTTAAGTAAAACACAACAAAAGGTCAATATAACAATACCTGCAAAGGAAAAAGATTATCACAAAAAAATTATTAAAAATGGTTATATGTTAGCATCGCCACCTGGTTTTCCGTATGTTTGTTCTGCATTACATTTGAAAGAATGCCTTTGTACCTATATTGATAATGCAGGATAAAGAAAATGTCTCTTAAATAACTGCAGACATCTTAAAACTATGCATTATGCTGATATAGGTAGCATATTAAAAACTGATAATAATTTAAATTCGTTATCTTTATTTCGAAAATTTAAACACTAAAACACAGCTATTTATTTTACCGCTTACGAATTAGATATAAACGGCATATTTATAACACTTTGAATTTCAAAACCAAAATCCTTATCACTATAACGGAATTAACTACAAATTTTTGAACATCAGACTTGCCTGAATGACACAAGTTAACAAAGAAAGGAATTTTAAAATATTTTACATAGACATTTTATATTATTATTGAATAGTTGTAAAAGTTTATTTTAATGTTTTTAGTTTTTAATTTGTAAAATTACATTTATAACGTACCCAATAAAAATGAACTAACTAATATTTAATTTTTATATTTATAAAAATAATTACATTTTTTAACCTTATGACTAATATATATATATCATATTCCTGTTCTTTATTTTCATAAAAATGAATAATTAAGTATATTTTTATATTTTATTTTATATCATAAGAAGAAAACAGTTAAAATTTGAATTTTCGAATAAAAGTTATATTATTTTTTTCCCTTGAGTGCAGCATGAAAGCATTCAGCATTGACAGCAAATGTTAAGTTTCTAAAAGTTCAAGAAGAATCAAAACAAAATATATTTTCCAACAAAAGTGGGCCAAAACTCACTTTTCAGAATTATAAAAATTATATAATATCTTGCGGCACACTTGTGAGGAAGTCGGGCGCAGAGGCGCACACTTTGGGAACTCATAAGTTGTAAATTGCTGCAACTAGCAAAGAGAATTAATTCCTCATGTGCAATGCACCACCTTCATTTCTTTATTTTTAAAATCTTTTAAAGTAATACAGTTTTATAATTAAATTAATTAAAATTATATTCTTCATTTTGCCTGTCTGATCCTATATGGTACATCAAAGAGTTTTTTTTTACTTTTCCCAAAATTTTGCATGGCAATTTAAATAGAAAGTCTACGAGCATAATAGTAAATTCAAATATTTTTATTTCTACAGTTTAAAATGAAATAATGTCCCTCCATTCATTCAGTACTGAATATTTTAACAAATGAAATATAAACACGACAGTACCGAAACAATTACCAAACTACATGAATATTAAAGAAATATTTTTTGTAAATAAACGTATATGGTAAGATGCTTCTATTGAATGTTGAAATGTCTAAGTTTTGGAGTCAATTTATATCTAAATTTTTTTTTACTTAAAACCATGAATGAGAGACAGAAGTAAGTCTTTATACAGAAGGAACTAAATTCTTCCAAGAATAAATATTCCGTTTAAGAATTAAAAGCATCGTACAGATGACATAGAACGGAATATCTTTTGAAAAAGAACCCAGGAGTAAGAATAATAACATGAAAGGATTGATGATAATAAAGAAAATATTCATTCTGACTTCCGAAGAGTCAAACTTAACTCAGCAATCTCTTAAGAATTAGGTACTATAAAATAGCACAAACTGCATTTTGATCATTTTATTATGTTTTAAATTTATTCGAAAGTTTTGCTAAAGTATTCATTCAGTTTATTCTCTGATTATTTATATATAGCATTTTTTGCCCATAAAAGACCAAGTTTTCGTAAGCATTTAGTTAAAATTTGTTTGATCATGACAGAAATCTCTCTATTCAGAAAATGGTAATCTGTCTTCAGCCAGACAAATGTAGAGTACCTCATACGGAAAGTTATCTTCTAATGTTATCAACGACCTGTAAAGAATATTCATTGATCAGAACAACAACCGTTTTCATTCAAGGAATAAAAACGATTGAATAAAATAAATAATATAAAAGAATAAAATAAATATTAAAAATTTTTTTTTTAAAAAACTCTTTCCTAGGAATCAGATAGAATATTTTAGCATACTTTATAGTATGAATAATAATTCTGCAAAAAATTAAAAAAAATGTTCATCAAATTGTCTTCGCTAAGAATTTCATTTATGTCTCTACTAATAATAAAGGAGAATGTGTGTGTGTCTGTGTGTCCGTCCTCTACAGGACAGACCGCTGGACTCCGAGCTACGAAATTTGGCACAATCATACTTTGGAGGGTGGGAATGTGCACCTCGTAGCACTTTGTTTGAAATTTTAATTAGAATGTTAATTAATTAAAAATTAATCAAAATTTTGGCGTTTTTCCTAAATAATTTCCGAACATATTACAGCACAAAAATCATTTTTGCGCCCTCTGAAAGTGCAAAACATTACATTTTCAATTATATCAATTAAGTTGCCGTACAATTTTTTCTCTAATTTTAATAAATTTTTAAAAATATTTTTGGCATAATTTGCAACAATAATTTTCATTGTTGCAACGCCATTCAAACTGTTTTCATTCTTTAAACAAACATTTATTTGCTTGTTTCTCTATCAATGTTAAAAGCTAAGATAATATCTTAATGTTCAGCGTATTTTCATCCAGCTAACATGCGGCTGGAAGTAAAATGTACCACGCCGTTTTAAAGTTTAAATAAAATGCATATTTTGCAAGAGGATTAAGAGTGAAGTTGATGCCTACAATGTGCAATTTTATGTTTCATGACACAGCCAGTCACTTGACTCTATTAGGGAGGATCAAGCAGACAAAGAACAGAAGAAGTGGGAAAGCTACTGAAAGAATATGGGGTTAAATGTCTATCACAATTTGGAATTTAAATTGTTAAAGGAACCATGAATATCAAATTATGCATAAAGATTTAATTGAAATTATATTCCCAGTGAACAAGCTGATCGACGAAGGCGGCTAGTATGTAATAATGTGAACTAGGATCTGCTAAACAAACCAAAATTTTAATTCAAATCAAAGTAAAGAACGTGCAATAATGTCAAATTTAATGTAACAATGACAATCAGAGACACGTTGTCTGTTCCTAGTACACTTTAACCAAATGAACCCACAATTGCAAGGGAAATAAAAAAAATTCTTGACAATTTACTTTGAAATTATGTCCAATATTTCTATAATTTTCGATATAGATTTATTTTCGTTCTAATATTTCATTCTTATTACTAAGACAATGCTCAAATTTTTTATTAGATTATAATAGTTTTTTCTTGTGATTGTATTTTTTAAAATACAGACACCTTAGCTTATGCTGATTTATTGTCTACCATTAATTAAATTGAAATTATTTTTCTTTTACTTTGAGTTATGACCGCGAGTCTAAAGACATTGCATTTTATCACTTAAATTTAAAAGTACCTTCATCACTTACCATTTTATGAGATAATTAATTGAGCCTATTCTGTCCATACTTTTTAATATGTTGCTTTCCAGTACACAGGTTCCTCACTCTAGACGTGGCCTGATAGATCATTTCTAAACCGTTAGATATAAACATAAACTTCCAGTTGGAAAAATATGTTAAATGACCAAGAACTTTGTTTTATGTTGTTTCAGTCAATAAAAGTACTGCTAGAAAACTATTTAGTCTAACTTTTTATACAATGCCCCCGGTCCTATGAGTTCTATTTAGTAAATTATTCTTGAGGAACTAACATTTTAAGCAGAAAAGTTCCACTCTTAAGCTCTAAAACTGGCCGAGTTATGAAGCTTTGGATTTCATTATTTTAAGCCTAGATCCATCGCCTGGAAGACGCTTCGCGCGTTGACTGACGTACCTTCCTCGAGGTGTCATTGAAATGGTATAAATTAAATAACTCTGTCAGCTTTAATTGCAAAAGAGTGAAACATATTTGTGTAAAATGTGATGCTTGTTTAAAATGTCAAAGACGATAAACTGTACGGAAACGGATTGGAGAAATGGATGCAATTGGAAAAATCTATGTTTATCTACTTACACAATACATACAATGAAATGGAAGAAATACATTTTAATCTTTAACGTTCAAAAACTACAATATCTTAGGTATTCTGAACAAAATATGTACATAAATGATACAACATAACACCACAGCATACCTCCAAACTCGGAGCCAGGACGGCTCCCTGTCGGTTGGTTGGGTATGCGTGAGACTTTATTGAAAAAGCCAGAGCAAAAAAAACAATACAACTTCTATAAAAAGATAAGAAAAAACAGGACATTTAAAACAAAAGAATATAATATTTTTTTTAAAGTTCAGTCTTTCAGGTCGCTGTGTTGTTGAATTTGAGAGGGTAGTGCCCTGTGTGATGTGTATGGAAGAAGAGAGAATATGAGTACATAGGGTTAGTTGGGTCTGTGGCTAGTTGTTGTCGCCATCTTTTGGAAATAAGAGTGTTTCGTTTTCCGCGATGAAGTAGATGAGTTTTCTGATTTTCGCCCTAGAATTGTTGTTGTTCGTGACTATTTTCCACCAAAGTGGTTCTAGGTCATCTGACGGGTTTGTTAGGTGGTATGATGTTGTAAACAGGCAACTTGTAGCATAGTGTAAGGAGTTTTCCGCAGCCACAGGAATCGCTGCTTCTGATGTTTAATCTTTTAAGATATGTTGGAAATGGTTCGTGGCCCGTGACGAACATTATTTCTGGCCTTTGTCATGGAGTAGGAGTTGTCTTGCCTTTTGGCAAAACGTTATGAACACTCCTGCTTGTTTCTCCATTGTCCCATTCTTTTTGCCAGCGGATGATGTACTCTTTCTCTAGCAGACTCTTGATATGGTTTCTTGGCGCTGGGATGAATGTGGGGATTCCCTCCTGTGTTGCCTTCTTGGCTAGTACGTCCGCCGCTTCATTACCGCTATATCCGACGTGAGCCTCAATCCATCCACGTTTAATGTTTGTTTATTTTAGTAATATTTCCTGTGTTTGTTGAGCAATAGGGCTTTTGGTGTCAATTGAAGCAATTAAATGGAGGCTCGATTCGCTGTCTGACCATACCTTTATCAGTTGGTTGGTCTTTCTTGCCCAAAGACAAGCCTCCTGTATAGCAAGAAGCTCTGCTTGGAAGACTGTGCTGAAGGGACTAAGTTGCGCCATCCATTCGTATTTTGTTATGTCTTCTTCCATGACACAGAAAGCGCTGCCTGTTGTATCTTCTATCTTTGAACCGTCCGTGTAAATATTGAGACTGGGTACTGGAAGGAATTGCTTTTCTAGAGATATTCTGTCTTCTATTTGAAAAATTTCTGGGTGGAATTTGATGGATGTTGTGCCGTCCTCGTAGTTATTGGGGTTGAAGTTGATATTATTGTAATTAGATGTTTTGCGCAGTCTGGCTGTTCTGACGTAGACCACTTCCTGTTCTGCTTTGATGTGGAGCAGTATGATCCCTTCTATAACCTGTAGTGCGGCTGTTGGCGTATTGGAATATGTCCCTGTGACGTTGAGCAGAAACTTCCTCTGAATGAAATTCAATAGCCTGGATTGTCTGGCTGATAGTGGATAGGCCCATGCTGCAGCTCCGTGAAGAATCATCTGCTCTGCCACTGTTCTATACAGCCTTCTCCTGAGATCTTTGTTAAGTCCCCAGTTTGTTCCTGCTATTCTTGTGATTTTTTGGTGGAGGTGAGTTAGTTTAGTTTTCATGTTCATGAGATGATCGGCTCAATTCAGCTTGTCTATTATTAAGCCTTGGTATTTAAGGGAGGTAGATCTTTTAATTATTTGATTATCCCATTTTACTCGAGGACCACTTACTAATCTGCTGATGAGTATGGTGGTGGATTTTTCTGTAGATACCTTGAGTTGGTGTTTGTTAGTCCAGTGTTGGAATTTCGTGAGGGCTGCTTGAGCAGTAGCTTTTAGCTTTGCTCCTGTGGGTTCGCTAATGACGAAAATAAAGTCATCAGCTAAGGCTTGTAAATGGACGTTAGGCTGCCATTCTTCGGATATGATCTCATTTTCCACTAGGTTCCAGAACATTGGACCTGTGCAGGAGCCTTGTGCACATCCCTGCTGTTGTGACCAGCTGACTGGGCCTTGGGCTGTTTGGATGGTAACCTTCCTATCAGTAAGTATACATTTAAGGGTTTCAATTGTATGAGAGGGGAAGTTGATTTGGTCTAGGCTATTGTGAATTGAATTATATTGCAGATGGTCAAAAGCTCCTTGGATGTCTAGGCAGATTACCATTGTATGTAATTTCTTGTTCTTAGCATCTTGCATTTTTTCAACCAATTGGTGGATGGCGTCATCAATGGATCTGCCATCTCGAAAACCGAACTGGTTGTGATGAAGTATGTTTTCCTTTTTGAGCGTGTGGTTGAGTCTTCGGAGAAGGATCTGTTCCAGCACTTTGCCTATGGTTGGAAGCAATGCCACCGGTATGTAGGACTTAATTTTATCTGCTTCTTTGCCGTCCTTGTGGAAAAGGACGATAATTCCCTTTTTCAGTGGTTCATCGAATCCTGGGGCCTTCTTTGTTGGTGCTTTTTTCAGTATTCTTCTTATCTCGTTTTTTGTAATTTGAGGTTCTTGAAATAGTGGGAAGAAGTTAGGTGGAGTAACTGGTGAGTGGGATGGAGGGTGGAGTTCCTGATGTATTTTAAGAGCAAATGATTTTGTGTCTCCTCTGCTTGGATTTCCCAACTGCTTAAAGAGCTCCGCTGGAGGATGCTTATTCTTGACCACCGCTTTGCAAGGCCAGCCATATGGGTCTGTTGTTTTGGTGCAGGTGTTCCGGAAAGAATTCCTGTTTGCCTTTTCCGCCTCTCTTTTTAGCTCTGCTTGTTTTTTGGAAAGTTGCAGTTGATATTTCAGTTTATTGTCGTCTTCAGACTTGTTAGTTCTTCTCTTTAGGGCTTGTAATTCTTTTTTCTTTATCTGAAGGTTCTGGTTCCACCAGTTGTTGTTTATTTTTAGTTTGAATTTTTTGATCTTGTATGCTTTTCTACATGCTGCGAAGATTGACTTTTGGAACTCTTCCGTTGCCTTCGCCAGATGATCTTTGGTGTTGTTTTCTTCTCTCTGTTGCACTAGATGCTTTGGTTTTTTATCCTAGGTGTTGTAGCATCCTTCTGTGTCCTCCATAGGCTGTTTTGAATCTTGGGTAGCTGTAGTGTGATTGTGAGACAAGGGCTCCTATAAGGATATAATTGTGATCGCTATGGGTGTAATCTTCAAGAACTTTCCATGTGCAGGAGTTAGCGAAGTCCATGCCTTTGATGAAAGGCAGGTTCGGCCATCCTTTTCTGCCACAGTGCTCAAATGTGGGAGGGGAGTTTGTTTCATTTAGAAGGTAGAGTTGATGGGCTAGAAGAAAGTCCTCCACTTGAGCCCCTCTTGTATCTTCATTAGCATAGCCCCAGATCCTGCAATGTGCATTGAGGTCTGCACAGATCAAGACCCTTTCATCACCTAGGTCTGTGAGGATAGAGTGTAGCTCCTGCAGTGTTTCCATGATGTTTTTGTAGGGAGAGGAGTAGACGGAGATGACTGTCAGTGGGCCTTGTTCGGTTCATATTTTGAGTGCTGTTGAGCTAACCGTTGATTGGAAGAATACTGGTTTATTGCAAGATGGCAAGGAGATAATTCCTGCCTTGCTATTTTTAGAGAGCCACTGGTTCCATGATCTTAGTATACCCGCTATTCTTCCGTCTAGTATATATGGTTCCTGGATTAGAATGATAGAGGGATTGTGGGAATTGCTGGCTTCTAACAAGGTTGAGGTTGCTATTTTTGAATTTTTAAGATTAATTTGTAAGAAATTTGTCTTATTGGTGGTTGTTGAGCTAGTTGAATGTTGGTGGTGAGGTGGATGTTGTAGTAAAAAGTTATATGTGGTGACCATTTATCTATGCTTGTTGATAAATTGTATTCTTGGATATTGACCAAAGAAGAAATTCTTGTGTGTATTCAGCAATTCTAAAATCTTTTTTTGGAAAGTTTTAATAATTAACGGATTTCTGGTAAAAAAAATATTTCTTTTTTTATAGCTAGGGCAATTATGATCAGCTGCAGAATGTCGGATATTGTGATCCGTTCCATCTTTATCATTCAATTCGTCGCAGTTCATGCTACTTAATAAGATAACTTGACGTGCAGTCTCGCAATAGGCACAGAATTTTCTTTTTAATTTACAATTCCTTTGGAGATGCCCGAAGCTCTGGCAGGAGAATCAGCGACGGACACTGAAAAATTCTTTTATTCTGTAAATGCTCCAGTTCATCACTAGTTTCCCAGCTGCTTCGAGAGTGAAGAATGCTGGTGTTGGGAGCTCCACTACCCAATGCTGGTATCTTTCTTTTCGGCCTTTGAGTTTGCGTGGAAATCCGGTAGAATTTCTATCGCATTCAATGGCTAGTTCAATTGTGTCAATTACGTCTTGTTCGGTTGTGTCCTTCGGGATATTGTATATGATGCATCTTGGACGTCTTTTCTTCGGATCTTTGTGCAAAATGTTTTCTTTCAGCTCGTCTGATTTCTGGATTTTGTCGATGAGCTTTTGGATCTCTTCGTTATTTTCACAATCTACTGCTGAACCTTTGTTTCTGATCCTCCGGTAAGACTTAATTTTAATCTTTTCATTTGTGGTATTCAGTTTGGAGCTAAGAAGTTCTCGCACTGACTTAGTTTCAGGATTACTGTTACCAGCAGTTGAGTCATTAGGATCTGGTACAGCAGGGTAAAGCAGAATAGTATGGCTATTGTTGCCTTCGCCTTTGGCAGCTTCTGCGTACGTCCGCGGATAAGCATTATCTTCCTGATGCTGGCTGATGATTAATGGAGCGGAAGCAGAGGTTGTACTGATGGGACATGAAGATAAAATTGCTGATGGGAGAGCCTGGAGCAGTCTGGCAAGAAATCTTTGGTCATCTGTGAGACGGAGTTTGGACCTAACTTTGCTATCCAAAATTTTGAAAAGTTCAGACATTTTATCATCGCTTGTTAAGCTTTTTATATCTATGTCCGGCAGTTAATCTTGAATAATTAACTTTCTTGGCTATGAGAGAATTTCAGTCCTCTGAGAAGATGGGGAGGAAGTGTTTAAGATGTCTCTTAGAATAGAGAGTTCTGAGCTAATTGATGACTGAGGTTGCAAAGATGAATAAAACTGATACGGAAAGTAAGATTGCCAGAGCAGCCTTTCCCCACCCTCGCCGGCCCCCGCGCGCGTCATGCGAACAAAATTTAAAGAAGTAAAAAAATGACTAAAATAATTACTTAATACAGTATAAATAAATAAATAAATAAAATGCGTTTGGAAACAGGAGACAAAGTTTCTCGACTGAGAAATGCAATTGCCGTGAAGGAAAAAAAAGGCAAAGCGAAGAAAACTATGAAGAGACCATGCAGAAAAATATAAGAAGGAAAAATTGCCTCAATTTCTAAAGCAAATAGTGGGTCTTACTAAATTTGGGAATTAAGAAAACAGTAGAATATAAAAAAGGTGAGAAAATGGTGTGAAAAAGTGCATGAAATTAATCTTCCCAAAAATCTCTCCGCCTCCAAAAAAAACGATTAAAAATAGTTGAAATTGAAGCCATACATGATTAAATTAAGAACGAAAAGTAGAACAGTCTACTAAAATGTTTGACAAGGAAAAGTGGGAGATGGTATTTTAAAACAAAACAAAACAAGGAAAAAATATTGTTTCAGAAGCTGAAGGTGGACTTACAAATGGGAGAGAAGGGGGAATACGAGTTTAAAACCACCTACAAAAATATACTCAAACGTACACTCACACATACACAACAAATACATAAACATACACCCACGCACTTGAATAACCGCTCGCCTATATACGTATACAAACACATAAACATACAGAAAACATATACCTACAATAAACCCATACATTCGAACATATATACGTATAAACACAAAATCAAATACTAATAAACACTCACAATAACACATCCAAAAGAATAAGCGTTTACACGCATTAAAAAAAATCAACAAAACTGAATGAGAAACCAACAGTTCGCTGTGAAAAGGGGTGATGCAACGCTATTCAATCTTAAATGAAAAGATTTACAATTCAAGGCAAAAATGAAAAATAAAAAATAAAATTTAAAAAAAATCATCAACCCCCAAAAAGGAGATTAATATTTAATTTCGCATTAAGTTAAGAGAAAAGAAAACAAGAGAAGGAGCAATTATTAAGAATGGAATAATTGTAACTAACTTTATAAAAGAATAAAAATGAAGGAAAGCTGCTCTAGGACACAGAAGACACATTACAAATATGTTGAATACTACGAAAGTTGCATCTAAAAACAGAAGAATAGGGAAAGGAAGGGAGCGAATCCAATGAAACGTTAAAAACTTTGATTGCAAAACGCAAACAAGGAAGAAAAAAAATCTCCTTGTCTTCCCATTCACCTGAATAAAGTCGAACTTGTCCCTCAAGGAAAGATTGGGAGAATGATGACAATGAAAGAGAGATTTCGTGAATAGGCAATGGGGTAATTACGAGTATGCATCCTATCAACGTGCTCTGAACGCGTCCCTTCCCTTTCGAATTTCGCGACCCTTTTTCTATCCCCTTTTTTCCTTATATTTTGTTCCGATTGCTGACAAGGACTGCGTTTCGAGGTCAAGAAACTCGGGGAGACATTCTGACCCCTCCGATGCGTCACACATGTGAACTTGTTGACGAAGCGCAAGTGGTTTTAACAGAGGAGAGCGGGAGAGGAGAAAAACGCAGAAAAAAAAGGAGAGGCAAAACCTTTACCTTCTTTTAATGGAGAAAGGGGAAAGTCGCACCGGGTTGCAGATGGAAGAGGGTGCGGCGACCTGCTGGGGAGATCTTGAAGTAATTTTGCAACCAAAAGAACGGAGAGAAAAGGACGGGGAATGAACGTATTACACGCAAAAAGGAATCCGGCTATTGCAGGTCCAAGTTTCCAAAAAAAAGAAAAAAAAAAAGGTTTAGAATGCAAAGAGAAATACACCAAAAGAGACTGAAAAACAACAGCAAAAACAGAAAAAAGACAGGGAGAAACTATTGATGAGAGCGGGGGCAAAAGCAGCTGGTTATTATGAAAGAAGCTGTGCGCGCTTATTAAGAGTGTGAGAGAAAAATAATTAAAGAAAAGGAACATTTGGGTTAGAAACAGACATTTTAAATCCCAAGAGAATGCATGACACGCGCAAAAAGCCAGCAAGGGTCAAGGGATACTTACCCCGGTCGGTCTTTAGTCTGCTTAGCCGATCATCACTGTTATGTATATTTTTGTTGAAGAGTTAGAAGAAAGAAATTTTCCAGAGCTCAAATGGAATTCACTGGGAAGTCAATTCTACCAGGGTGTGGAATTATTCTACTACAAGTGCTTCACTACGATGAATTACGTCAGGAGAGAAGAAACCGCGTGAAAAACCTAGTAATAGGTGATTTATGATCACACGGCGATGATGCTTTGCTGCAGAGGAAAGGTCAACGGCAGATGCTCCCGCTATGGGAGAGAGGAACCGACACGACTGTACTGATCCGACGCTCGGCTAGTTCTTAAATGATACAACAAACAAAATTAATTGATAGCAATTGGATACAGAATAATTTTTTTTAATATAATTTTTCTATATAGCTGCTTATTATTTAAATTATAATGGTGTAGTAAAATCATTTCTTAAAATAAATCTTAAAAAAATATTAAAATACGAATAAAGAGACTTAATCTAATTTATATCAACAACAATTCAATCTAGTATGCCTTCTTATGCATATGCGTAAATTTTCTACCGAAATTCGTATTAGTCCGTCAGCTAAAATTATTTTTGCTTGCTAAAATATATGCACAAATGTAATTTGTCCGCTAGGAATCTTGCGCTATTCTGCTCTTGGCCAATTATTTTCAAATGTGTGATTTTCTTTCACTTCTTACGCGTGAAATTACTGAAAATTTACCAAATACGATTCAGATTATCTTTAATACGTAATTCTGTTTCCAATTCTTAACGTTTTACGCAAATTGTTTGTTCAAAAATTTGAACTTTTCCACCACTTTGCAAAAGTTTTATTACGTATATATTTCTTCGACGATACGACTAAAGAAAGCTTTCATTAACACTTATTTTTAGGAGGAATGAAATTCGAATTCTTATCATCGCTTCTATTCAAATAAAGAATTTTATTCCAACGAGAGGAAACTAGACGATTTATTTAAATTGCAGTTTCTGAAACAATATTCAATACATTTAATTGCTGCTGTAGTGTTGTGCATAAGACATTTCTGATAAATGTTTCTGAGTCTCAAATTCTTCATAGATGTTCCAGCATAGACAATACAACAATTCGAGAAATAATCATCAAAATAAGGATTGAAATTTAAAAAGACAATCCCATTATGTCGATATATATTAGCAGAAAATAAATCTTCTATGCAAATATTATGAGTGACTTTCTATACATTATTTTTCCAATTTGTTCTTAGAATCTTCTTAAGTGCTTGAACTGACACATGTTCGCTATTAGAAGAAGATATTTTGACGTTTAACCCAATCGTTACGTAATGATTTAATACTTTGCCGTGGTAGGAGCCCACTTGAATAAAATTATTTTTTGCAATATCAAAAATGTTAAACTTTCAGTTTATTATAAAAGTGGTTAAATACATTTGAAAAACTGAAAATGTCACATCCAGTGCGAAATAATTAAGAATTAAATTGATTTCTACTGATCTATATGGTTGATATAAAATTTTAGGTTTAAAGTTATTGATAGAAAAGTGCTATATTTAAATATATCATGGTTAATGTAATAAATTTCAAATACTAAATAACACAAGAAGTATTTTGAAGAAATAATTCAGTCATATAAGCAACTACTAAATATCTTCAAATCAGATTTATTCCGAACTATTGATTAACGACCTTCTGTTACTATGTTATCATTCACCGTAAGAAAAAGTATAAACATATTAATCTAAGCCCGAGTACAGCTCACCTTATAATATCAGGATCATTCATCCGGGAATTTTATCAAACTTCTCAGAGCACACACATACTAGTGTTAGGAATGTACAGTATCGTGGATCGAAAATTCAAAGAGTGGATAAAATAATAGGCATAGGGTGCAAAAGTTGTCTTTTAAGTGTATTAGCATACATGCAAAATTTCTTCAACTTTGTTTAATATCTTCCGGTGCCCCAAGACGCTTAAATATTTGCAAAAAAACGATTTTTATACAAATTTTGAATTAAAAATTAATGTGTTAAAGAAACGATTTTACAGGGAGAAACGTAGAGTATAGGGCGAAGGAATGATAAAAATACCAACAAAAATTGGAGAATTATCGTAATGAAAAAATATCGCGTCTGTTCGATATCACATTTTGTAAGTGTACAAATTTCCATACATGTAAATGCCAAAAAGACATGAAATTTCCACTTGTTGAGCGATTGTCTATAAAAGATCAAAGATTAGAAAGGAAAATGATTATTGGAGAAGTGGACGTAATTGCGTCTGAAAAAAAGAGAAGAGGAAAGAAAAAAACAGATGGAAGACAAAAGAATAAAACGTAAAATGGTTAAAACTGATGCTGATGCTGCTCATGCTGAATCAGTGGAACTACTTGAGCTCAACACTATGTCTTCGTCCTTGTATACAGATAGGGATGTAATTACCTTGGAATATCAATCATAAAATCGTTTAGATTTCCCTACCTTAGCAAGGGAATGTGATCGATACGGAATTTCAGATAGAGCAGCAGCTTCATTTGCCAGTGCTGTTTCACAAGACATTGGAATTGTAAACGAAGGAGAGACTTCGCATGTAGTAGACAGCAATAAAATTCTTAGACAGCGTAAAAAGCTTTAAAATGCAGTTGTAGAGTCTACTAAGTTAACAGTGTCTTGGTCTCTTTTAACCGGATTATATTTCGACGGGAGAAAAGACAACACAAAAGTGCTAATTAAGAAGGATACAACGTACTACCCAAAGACCACAAAGGAGGAGCATTATATTCTCGTAAATGAACCTAGCTCTGTGTATATCGGACATGTTACTGCTGCAACAGGAGGAGCTAAAGCCATAAAAGAAGCAATACTCAATTCTTTTTGTATCAAATAATATGCAATTAAATGGGCTAACAGTAATTGGATGCGATGGAACAAATGTTAATACTGGGCACAAGGGAGGTATTATTCGCTTGATGGAACCGACCTCAAAAGACCATTACAATGGTGAATTTGTTTGCTTCAAACAAATGAGTTACCTCTCCGTCATCTACTAAATTCTTTGGATGCTACAACAACTGGTCCTAAAGAATTTTGTCGACCAATTGGTAAAGCAATCGAAAACTGCGAGGATCTACCTGTAGCTCCTTTTTCTTCAATAAGTGCGGACAATATGCTACATAACATAGATAGAATGGTTCTCAGCAATGATCAGCAATACCTATATATGATATTTGCCTAGCGATATCACGTAGTGAATGCTATTCTGACTTGGCATTAAAAAAGCATGGTGCAGTTGCTCACTCAAGGTGGCTAAATATTGCAAGTAGAATTTTAAAATTGTATGTGGTCACAGAAAAGCCATCTGACAATCTTATTATTTTTGCAATATATATTATGAAGTTATATGCAACCTGTATGGTTCCATGTCAAAACAAAGCCCTCCATAACAGAAGGAGCGCTGCATATTTGGACTTATCTCGTTTTCTAGATATTTGGAACCCAATTTAAGACATATAGTACACACTTTTATTCAACGAAATAACTTTTGTCATACCGAAAATTTGCTATTGTCAATGCTCACAGACAACAGAGAAAATATAAGGTCTTTAGCACTACGAAAACTAATTTGTGCAAGAAATAAAAACAGAGGATCATCAGAATAAGAATTTTTCAAGTAACAAAATAGACTTTAAAGCAAAGGATTATTTTGCACTTATTAACTGGCAACGAGATGGACCTTTTGAACCACCTCTTTTGATGAATGTGTCATTTAAAGAAATTGAGGCATGGTGAAAGTTAGACGGAGGAATGGTCAAAATACACAAGCCATACCCAAGCTGTAGAAAGATGTTTTCGCTTAGTGTCTGAATCGTTGGAAAGTGTATATGGAGAAGAGAAGAGACACGGCTTCGTATTGAATAGGATACAATCAAGAAGTCTTATCAAGCATTATAATACCAAAAAGGATTACTTCCGTTAGAAATATGTAAATCTTCAAACTAATAGAATTAAAAAAAACTATGATATAAGTTCACTTTTTATAAGTTTTGTGATTTATTGCTTTGACTATTAAATTTATACTTCATGCATTATTATAAAATTATAATTATTTATGAGTTTATACATTAATACTTGAATAATCTGCAAATTTTTCAAATATGTGTCATTAATTCACAATTTTTAATAGATATTTGTAAAAATGTCAATTTTTAACTTTTGGGGGGCTTTCGGGCCACCAGAACATATGAATGGATTTTAATAATAATAAAAAAATGTAAACTAATATACCCAAAACAAAACTTTCTTACCCGGCGCTAAAGAGAATTTTGAAAATATTTTTCTATAAATTTCCAAAGAAAAGTCATTTTTAACTATTTTTGGGGCCCTTGGGGCACTGGAAGATATGAATGGATTTCAATAAAAAAATATATGTTAACTAATATACCTAAGACACAACTTTCCCACCCCATGCCAAAAATAATTTCAAGACAAAACAAAAAAAAATTTGTAAATTTTCATAAAAAATTCAATTTTTATCTATTTTTGAGGCGCTTGGGGCACCGGAAGATATAAATGAATTTCAATAAAAATATTATATAATCTAATATACTTAAGACACAACTTTCCCGCCCCCTGCCAAAAATAATTTCCCCAAAAAAATTTTTTTCCTATACTTTTCGATCCACCCTAATGCACAGGGTTATTCAAAAATAAGAAGCAGATTTATTTTATTTATTTCCAATGAACGACTAGAGATAGAGACACATTCTATACATCACTGGACAGAGGAAAGTTCAAAGTCTTATTTTATGCATGCAGCATGAGCTCCATTGGTTATACGACAAACGTCGAATCAGAAGTCCATTTTTGCTACACACGAAGAAACTGGTACCTGGTTATTGAACTCACTATTGTAGCAATTTTATCACGCAAATCTTGAAGAGTAGCAGGCATAGGTGGCACATACACGCTGTGTTTTAGGTTAAAAGGCCGACGTAAGCGTTCAAGATATCGTTCGAGAACGCGTTGTTCCGCAAACGCGATATCGAAAAGTGCTGGTCTCATGCAGTTTTGCTGATAAAGCTAGAAAATGCGTGGAACCGTGATTTTTTTTTGAAAACTTGATAAACCGTCAGACGTAGCGGCCGCTGACGATGGTAAGGTATTCAACTGCTTATTTATTTTCAACCGCAATTCTAAACTTAAAATTTTAATTGCGTCTTGTTCTGTTATTCCTGCTTCTTCTGCAAACTTAAGTAAGCGTGTTCCAGATGCAAACTTTATTCTATACACTGCTAACTCTTCTGTCATACGAACTTACGGAAATAAACATTTAACCTTGGATCTCGGTATTAGACAATCATTTCCTTGGACTTTCGTGATTTCAGATGTCTCAAGACTAATTTTGGGTGGAGACATTTTGGAAAGATTCGAATTACTTATTGACATAAAAAAACGCAAACTTATTGACAGGTTGACGTCTCTTAAGGTGAATGTTAAAACATGTACCGGTTCGTACATTGGGCTAACAACAATTGTGGCCGTCTCCCCATATCATCTTTTAGTTTTCGGGTTTCCAAGTATAACTAAAACCGCTGTTTACCACTAAATCATTCCACGAATTACTGCACTCTTACCACAAGCCCCTCCAGTATGCATTAATCCAAGAAGACTCTCGCCTGAAAAAATAAAAGCACTCAAGTTAGAGATCAAATTGTTATTAGAGCAAGGCATTTTGTGTCCATCTAAAAGTCCATGGGCTAGTCTAATTCATCTTAATGAAGAAAAGGATGGTACTTGGCGCGTGTGTGGTGATTTCCAAATATTAAACGCAGTGACAGTTCCTGATAAATATTCTTTGCCTCACATCCAAGATTTTTCCATGGAATTAAATGGTAAAACGATTTTTTTTTAAACTTCACTTGGTTAAAGCTTTTAATCAGATACCAGTCAATCCAACGGATATCAGAAAAACGGCTGTAACCACACGACATTTGAATTCAATCGAATGCCTTTCGGTCTTAGGAACGCTGGTCAAACATTTCAGCTGTCTATGGATATCTAGACGACATACTCCTCGCTTCTAAAGATTTTTCGATACATATGCAAAACATACGACAGCTTTTCTAGCAACTCGATCATTTTAACATTATTTTAAACGCTCAGAAATGCAAGTTTGGACAATCGGAATTGTCTTTTCTTGGGTATTTGTTTCGTAGGGAGTGCATCTCTCACTCGCCTTATAGAGTTAAAGCTGTTACAGAATTTCTACTGCCAAACACCGTTTATGAGTTACGTCTATTCCTTGCAATGATTTACTTTTATCATCGTTTCCTTCCACGAGCTGCGCACATACAAACTCCACTTTAAATCTCGGTCAAAAGCAGTAAGATATAATATATATCCTGTGTAATATGTATCCTGTGTCTAATTTATTGGTAAAACTCCAATAAATTCGACACAGGATACTTTTTATCCCTCCGTAAGTCGCGCAGGGTAGTAGTGTCCCTCATTAGTTTTCAAAACGCTGCGCTTTCAATTCCATTCATTGTTTAGAGATCAAACTTTCAGTACCTGTCCTCGAAATACTCAGGAACAATATCGCACAGTCATTCAAGTTCAAAAGGTTAGTGCACGGGAGATAAGAGAACAAAAATACAGGTGCACCCCGCCCGCCTAAACGTGTAATAGGAATTTGCTGTTGGTCGTTCTTCTTCTTTAGCTGGTTCTGTAATAATGCTTACTTTCATAACGGCTTATTATGCTTCCCGTGGGAAATTCTGGCACATTGCGTCGTTCAATATATAATTTTTAAAAAATATTTATTGTATTTAAGTGAATTTAATTCTAAAAAAATAGTAGAACTAAAGATTAACTACGGATAATTGGTTTTCTAGCTCCGAATTTGCCAAAATGCTTTTATCAGGGATCTAAACTAATTTATGTAGACGCAATTAATTTAAATGTACGGTAATCTTTCAAAGACGTTTTACCATATAAGAAACGAGAAGTAGAGTCGTGAATATTTGTCTACGTTTGTGTCATAATTATTTACCATGAACTTTGCAGTTTCTATTGATGACAGGTCAGTCGACAGTGACGATAACAACCCCCCTGAAATTTTTGCATTTTGTTACATGGCAAAGCAGTTGATATTCCAGATCAGCTATGCCAGAGAAATGTTTCGAGAAATGCTGTCATTGGATTATGGTTCTTTATTCCAATCTTTGAAACAAGTCTACTATTAACGCTTTTGTAATTTTCAAACGATCGATAAGGATACGAAAAATGACCCTCAAAAAATTCAGTTTAATATTTATTATTCTTCACATTTTATGCAGAGCTGCCTAATGCCCGTCTTCCGATGGAATTATAAGAACAGAAAATCTTATGTTAAGAATCAACGGTACAGGACCAAAAAGCAACAAAGTGAATGAGTAATAAAGATAGATGCAAATATTGTGGAAGAAATTGGGACTAAAATAAACAAAAATACGGTAAAAAAGGTCATGATTGAGCCTACAGTAAGCATTTATAAGAAGTATATGTAAAATGTTGTGATTTTTCATAGTGTTTTTATAATCTCTATAAAAATATTCAAAATAGTCATCTAAAAATACTTTTTCTCTTTTTTGAATTTCTTATATGTTTATTCTTTAATTTGCAGCTGATATATCTTTCATGAAAGTAAACAATTTGTAGAAAAAAGGAAGAGAAATTGGGTGACATATGTACCAAGCGCGCCGAATTGCGTAACAAAATTTCGCGCGCCTAACGGAGGGTTTTGCATTCAAAGCTTGTAAAACTGCTATCTAATGCTGCTTTGTTAGCACATCCTGAAAACGACTCGAGAATGTCTCTTATGACTGCATCAGATTTTGCTATAGGTACTGTTTTACTACACACGTCGATAACAAACCAGTGCCATTCGAATTTTTTTTTCTCGTAAGTTAACTTCTACTGAAAATTTATACTGTCTATGATCGGGAGTTACTTGCAATATATTGCGCTGTTCGCCATTTTCTGGAAGGCAGACAATTCACAATCTATTGTAAGTACAAACCACTTGCGTTTGCTTTCTGTCGAAAAAAAACAGATACGTTCTCTCCTCGTCAATCTAGACAATCGGAATTTTTGGCTCAATTTTCTACCGGTATACGGCACGTTTGTGGTGATTTTAATCCTGCAGCAAATGCATTCTCTTGTATTGATGAGATTCATTTACCAGTTAAAATTGATTTTGACACTAAGGAGCAGGAGCCCGATAATAGTCTCGAGACTTTAATGAGAACTGGTTCAGGATTGAAACTTAAGCCTATTAAACTTACATCAATAGCAAAGTTAATGTGTATTGTCTCCACTGGCATTATACGTCTTTATGTTCCAGAAACTTTTAGGAAGATTGTTTTCGACAGTAGGGGAGAGTGGGGCACCTTGAACATAGGGGCACCTTGAACCATCGGCATTTATTCTTTTATTTTTATTTTCTCAAAATAGATATTACCACAATACTATCAACTAGAACTAAATAGATGATTCATGCAAAGCATTGTTTATTTCCCTTGCTTGCTGCCATTGTAGAAGGTTGTGTTTAAAATTCACATATGAGAGTAAAATTTTACGGGTAAAATAACAGTTTATTTTCGCTTTGATGCATGTGCTTTTAATTAGTTTCTTTTACTGAACAGATTGTAATGTTCCAGATCTTGATTTGTATCATAGTTTTAAATGTAAGTGTTGCACCATAACTGTGTGAAAGTAAATATTTTAAAATGGCGGCGAATGGGGCACATTGAACCCCAAAAAACGGGGCAGTTAGAACCTATGTTCAACCTGCCCCATTAATAAAGTTATGTTTTGTTTAATGTATGGAAGATAATAATATTTATTTATTTATTTGATTTATGGATTTTACATTTCAAGACAGACATATATATAGCCTATTTGATTTAAATATCAAATAAAAACAATAATAATGAATTGAAATATAAAAACATTAACTTTTAAGTCAGTTTAATTTAGATAAATTTAAATTTTTAATTTAAATGACAAATCAAAAATAAAAAATGCTCAAATAAATATGATGTTTACACTAAGTTTAAAAATGTTATTAATTTTTCATTATTAAATGTGTAAGAGTAGGCTAGTGTTTCAATTAGAATAAAAAATAATAAACCATTTTTTAGTCATTAACTTTGCTTTTATTGATACAAGGGACTTTTATATTAATTATTCAAGAATAAATAAACTTTGGATTCTAAACAGAAAACCCATTATTATGTTGGAAAATAATTAATCTAACAAGAGAAGATGACGAAGTTGATATATATATGAAGTTGATTTTTATAGACAATATAAACTGACTGGAAAATCTTTTAAACCAGACGTAGAAGATAACAGTTACATAAGCAGAAATAACATTGTGATGTGCCTTCGGAAACCAACGGCAACTGCTTCCACTAAGAGGGTTCGATCGATGTTGCATTTCAGTGTTGACATTAATCATTATAATTGTCAGTATATGTGCTCCTAAGTGTCCAGTGAAAGTGTTCAATGTCAATCCTAAGTGGTCAGTAGAAAGGCATTTATCACTTTTGTTAGTTTGTAGTGATATTTCACATGGGTTTAACCTGCCCCTCCTGGAGGTTCAAACTACCCCACCCAAAGGGGTACATTGATTCATTTCATATAATATTTTAAAAAGTTATTTTTCTCTATTTTCTTGATGCAGTTATTAATTGTATTTCTGGCTTTCATTTACTGACATAATAAAGTTTTTTTAGAACATAAAATTTTTCATATGAAGGACTGCATTCAGTTTTTAAAGAACTGCATTACCTGCCAGTCTAATAAAATATCAAGAGATTCCGAGTATCCTGTGGGACATTTTCCCCTGGTTTTAGCACGTTTCAAACGTATCAATCTAGACATAATAGGCCCATTGCCACCATCTGATGGTCATCATTATTGTCTCACATGTGTCGATAGATATTCTAGTTGGCCCAAAGTTTCTCCGACGCCCCGACATGAGAGTTTAAACTTGTGTTGAAGCACTTATTAATGGTTGGATTTCAAGATTCGGCGTCCCCGAGGTAGTCATAACAGACCGAGGATTGCAGTTCGAATCGGAAGTTTTTCAGGCGTTTACCAAATTTTTAGGTTCACAGATTATCCGAACCACAAGCTATCATTTGGCTTTAAATGGCCTGATAGAAATGTTTCATCATCAATTAAAGGATGATATTAAATGTCATTTCCTTTCCACTCCATGATGGTCCTTTGGCTATGCTGGGTATCCGTGAAGTCTAAAGGAAGACTTGGGTGTGTCCTCTGCTGAATTGTTTTACATCTAGCCTTTGCGTCTTCCTAGAGAATTTTTCCGGACTTCAAAGTCTACCCCTATAATTCCTGGGTTTCTTCGACAGTTCAAAAACCACATTCAGTGCCTTCAACCTGCTTCCAACCACGGGAAAAATAAAGTGCTCATTCACAAGGACCTACCGCAACCCACTTCTTTCTTTGGCACTGTACGTCGACCGCTTGAGCAATCCTATGATGAACAATACAGAGTTCTATAGAGGAGAGATAAGTTATTCACTCTTGTGTGCGGATGTGCGTGGTCAAAAGCGAACGGTATCATTGGATAGATTCAAACCAGCCTACATATTAAGCGATACTATGCAACCTGAAGATGTTCCGTTCCGTACGCCTCCACAGTAAGTAACACGATCTGGACGCACGGTCCGGTTTCGTCTTGATCCTGCGGTCATATCATAGCTCACCTTTTGTTTCTAGGGGGAGTACTGCGGCGATTATCGCGTTCTAACTTGCTGCGCTATTAATTTCGGGTTAAGTAAAGCTGGAACTGATTTGTAAATACAACTTTTTCTTCTAGAGTTTTCTAAAGATGTTGTTATTTGCTGCGATTTATTAATGTTAGTTAATGTTTGTTGGTCTTTGTTTAGTGTTAAGTTTTTTTACTTAATAATGATCTCCTTTACAATATAGCTCTTGTGACTTCACACATTACATTACAGAAGTGAGGTTTAGCACCGTTCTGTATGAAGATAAAATCATCCCGATCTTCTTGAATTTATGGAAGCAGCCATTGTTGGAGTGCGTCCAATTTTACCAGAATTATTCGAATGCATAAAATAAAACTTTGAACTTTCCTCTATCCAGTGATTTATCATATTTCCTCCATCAATTTTCGTTTATTAGAATCAAGTATTTTAAATCTACTCCTCCTATTTGAAAAACTCAGAGAATTACTCCTTATTATATCCACCAATAAAATCTGGATTCGCCGTGATATATAGTTATAAGATATTTGCAGTATCTAAATTGCTCGATAATGATCAAGACAATTAAACTGATGATCGTTTTTAGGATAATCTACTTTGAAGCGAACAGTGAGTAATTACGTAACCTTTATGGATTTTGTGTTTGTCGGGGCTTTATTATGAGGAGAAGACACTCAGAAATTTAATGCGGCTGACTACCATGTGGAAATAAAGGGGTCAGATAAACGAGGATCATCAAGAAAGGGTGATAATCGATTGGAGAAATGGACGGCGGAAACTTCATTGGGCTTGTCGGTAAATACGAGTCGATAATGAAATATTATTCCTCGTTTCGCGCAAATTTATTATTTACTGCTGCGATACCTCTTTATATATTTTTTTGGTACAGATATGTTGCTTATAGAATTGTCCGCAATTATATCAATGGTTTTTAAATGAAATAAAGAAATTTAGAAAATTTAATTTCTTTTGATGCAAATTAATCTGAACAATTTTATTTCTATTTAACAGTATTTTTCAACTTTGCAGGAATTTACCGCATAACTTTTATGGAAAATATGCATTGAAATACATCAGCATCGGAATAAACAGAGGCAATAAATGATGGACAGAAATATCTTGTTCCCATCAGCCGTTTTAATATCAGATTTATATCATACATACCAGATGCATAACGTAAACGTTCGTCTTTGTTTAAATTGTGTCAGCATATCCGACTCAAATTCTCAAATATATCCCGAAAAAAATAGGTTGTAGCAGATTCCGCAAAAAGTATGTTATTTCATTTCGAACGCCAATTACTATCTGTTATAGACCTCCAGAAATTAACTTTTTCGCTTAACAATCTCTGTGTGCAGGAATTAGCTGGTGTAAGAGAGGGAAAATCATCAGCACTATATGAAATAATTTGTTCTGGAGAGTTTTTTGTGCACAATAGCTAGAGCCTTTCGAGTGATGTGGCCAATCTGATATAACAATCCATAACCAGGAAAGTTCTACTTTTTAACACTAATCAATATAACAATATTATTTTCTAACATCTAAGGTTTTATTAAATCATATAACTTAATATCTTCTTTTTCAGGAGCAGTCTCTCTTCATGGTCATTTCAGTATCGAGGAAAATGATACTCAATTATAAATACTTTTTTCCGTCATTAGATTCGATTATGTCGTATCAATAATTGAAAATTCATTTAGAAAAATCCTTAACAAATTTTAATAGCAAAATAAATTTTTGAAAGAGAAAGATCTCGCATGATATTTCATTATCCAACCAACTATATTCAATTAGTAGATCAATAGCAAATTTAAATAACATTTGAAAATGTATCCTCTTACATTAAGTCAAAAATCTAAACCAAAACTAGAATTTAGAAAAAATTCAGATTCTGCATAATGGTCTAAAAGCATTGAAATTCTTATTCATCAGATTAAAGGTAAATGAGTATTACCAAATCATTGAGTAATTCTGAGAAAGTGAGCAATCAATTGACTTGACTTGGCTTCAATTGTATCTTCGAGAGATACGAGGTTCAGGGATTTTTAGCAACAGAGGCTGTTATCCCCTAGTTTAAAAAAATATTCACTCCAAAATTCGTTTCAATCTATTTAAAAATCAAGTCAAATTGCCATCAGGAGATGGACTAGAAAAATTGCCGATCCAATTCGGTCAAGACAAAAAAATGGCACCTTCCTAAAAAGGCCTCCATATACTTTTTGTGAGGAATCAGTGAGGACATACATTGAATAGTATATAAACTAACATTTATTTAGTATTGAAGGAAAAGTTACTGGTTACAAAGTACACACTAACATTTTCACATTTATTGAATGGATCTTTCCTAAAAAGGGGCCGTATCCTTTCATTTGCAGATAATTTCTCAGTCTTCACACTTTTGAACATCAATTTACCTGTTTACTAAAAAATTATGAATAAGATGTAGGCATAGCAACATAAAGTTTTTCCACCTTTTCTTTCTAACCGTCAACCATTTTCGTCGAGAGATCTCATCAGCCACGAATCTGTCTTCAACCATCAAGTTTCCCGCCTTTTGAAACACATTGGAAAACCGCCAGCTACCAAAGCCAACTGGCCAAGCCTCAAGGCTGTCCAGAGCTACAGACTCTTCCCAACTTAATCGCCAACAGAAGCCAAATTCGCCGAGTAAACCCTAAAGGGCTTCTTATTGGTAAAAACCTAAGATTTATTTGGCAGGTGTCTGCTTATTTTCTAAACTCGAACCAACTAGTGGACAGTATCTTATATGATTTTATCAGATTGACCAGTGGCCAACTTTCAGCTTAATTGGAAAAAATAAAGCAATTTGCCGAAAATTTATTACTTGGGTTTGCCAATTTAGGCAGGAAAACTATGGTCACTCTGTTGTAAAAAGTTAACGGGAGGTCTACTTAACGGCAAAGGATAGTCGTCGAAATCCCATCTCCAGAAGGTTCCAGAGATAAACTGATAAGGCTCTAACAGGAAATTCACATGGGCGAGGAATTTGGACCTGCGTTTGTCCTTCACTTAGGTGGTCTTAGATTTTCGACACAGCTGCAAATTCTACATACACGTGCAAGACTGAAAAGGAAAAATTGAAAATTGAAACTTTCGTTATGCAACGGAAAGATTCCAAAATGAGTTTTCCAGATTTAGGACAGTAAACCAAGTAACAAAAAAACTTACAATTTGGAAGGAAAGAAGAATTTTAAACACACAGACTTTAATTGATAGAGAATAACATTCGGAAATTCATTTAGAAAAGAGTACCACGCATAAAGTCAGCTGACAAATTATTCTTTTTCCGAACAATTTAAATCAACTCGTCATCTAATTTTAAGATGCATCAAAATTAAATAATTACAAATAAACAATTATTAACACTATAATTCAAACGACAATTATAATAACGCTCCAAGATAAAAGTAGAACTCTGGGTTTAGTGGCCATATTCCACACGTAGATGGTTTATTTTATTGGCACAAGGTCCAATTTAGGACAAGCTACGCCAAACACAAGATAGTGTATGGCGCAGTTGTTGTTAACTGGTGTGTCGTTGAATGAAACACAAGTGATGAAACAAATATCATCGTGCCATACATTACTCCGAACAAGCTCAGTGAGCAGTAATTCAGTTTTTGTCGTCAGAAGGGGTTAGTGGAACTGACATATACATTATGCAATCATATGATGAATATGTATAATTCTGTATCATACCAGATTTTTCCTTGCAAGCACATGCACAGCCATCTACTGGAGAAACTTAGAAGTTCTATCATGTGAAAATAAGATCTATGTTTGCTTTTCCACAATGTTTTAATCTTCCAAGTTAAAAAAAAGAAGAAAAACAAGCAAAAATCTGTTTCCTTCTTTATTTAGCTTTTGTTTGTTTTTATTATTATCCAGAGAAATGAAAAATTTCCTACGCTCATTTTTTCCGAGAAAATATTTTTATATTTTATATCAAACATGGAATATTCATCCTCATTTTTTTGTAATATTTCACAAACCTTTTGCTTGATTGAAATTTTCATTTGTTCCCTAGTTCCTATGCATTCGCACAGATCTGTTGAGTTCAAGTGAAATCGCCTGCTTTACGTTGAAAAAGGACCCTGTGCCTAATTGCACCACTGTGCCACTTGTTCATTTGTACTACATATTACTACTTACTATTTGTGAAGAATTAGTGGAAATCTCCATATATGTTCATATGTTCTGTCAACTTTTAACCAACGGGATTTTTTTTAAGTCTGTTCCAAAATAAAGCGAAAAATATATTTCCTTTCCCAAGAAAACCAAATGTATCAGGTGTTGAAAAACTTTATAGCAAAATTCTTGCTGTTATTTAATTTAAAATTTCTTGCTGTTTGGTATACTGACAAAAATGGAATTTTCGAAGATTTTATCTAAAGACAAAACCTTTCACGTTGTTATATTTGTACTGAAACTTGCCAGTAAAAGAAATGTTTTGTCATTCTATCTCTCCGAATCTTAATGGATAGTCTTGTCAAGGCCTGACATATCAAGTTATTAAATGATTGCAACTCAATCTTTCTAAGCAACGAGTATCTGGTTTTGGGTTTTCTTTACACCTCCATACTTATCACTTCACTACGTGATTCAAGCTTACGTTCATTCGAATGTGGATGTCCCGAATTTTAAAACTAAACTATTGAAATGATCTATTAAGTTGCATTTAGATTATTTCATCGTGTTAGGTTTATTATTTTTTAGAGGTTTTTATTAAAATATATTATTATAAATATATAATTTTTATCGAAAGATTTTATTAAAATAATAAATCAGTGAAATTCACTTACTGTACTGAGAGAAAAAATAAAATATATATATTTTAATTCTCTTTAAAATTTTTACTAAAATATTTCTTTTTTATTGTTGGAAATAATCATATTAGAAAGAAATTTTATACTTTAAATAATTATTCATAATAAATTTTTAATTCTTCTCATAAAAAACTCAGCAACCAAAAAAAATAGCAAATACGTCAACAATAACGTCAAATTAAACCGTAATCATCCAACTTGATTATTTTAGATGCCACATTAGCGACAAAATCCACCACACCACAAAGTTGATCTCAACCCCACTCAGTCGGCTCAAAGCTATAGTAAATAACATAATTAATTTTACTATCATTCAAAGAAAGTCAAAAACTAAGATAAACTCGGAGGGAATCGAATTAAACAAACAAGGAATCCATTCTAGTCCATTTTATCAAGGGCTAAGGACTTCATTCGAAATGGATTAAATTAATTGGGAAATTTTTCTGTAAGAAGCTTGCATACGCCAAATCTAGCTTCACTTAGCCCGAAATTTCCCGACAAAACACAAAGGAAATCTGTACATCAAAAAGCATTATTTTAAACGAAAACCAAAATCAAACATAAAGATGCTAATAAGATTGATTTAAAAATCTTAGCCATCTGGATATTGATAAAAGCAGCCATCAAAAAAATAAACTAACCCATTGCCCAGAATAGAGAAAAAAATTCGTCCTCACGTTATCACAATCCCACGCCAATTTTCTGTTAAAATAAGTAATCAGCAATTTTTTTAAAGAAACACTAGAACCATGGTGCCATCTATATTCGAAAAGACATAAAAGAAGGAGAGAAAACAGGAATTTTAGGGAATGGAACTATTTAGACATATTAATAAAAAAAATAATAGTTAGTTTCATTCTCTTTAAAACATTTACTAAAATAATTCCTTTTTACTCAGTCGGCACAAAGCTATATTAAAAAACATATTAATTTCATTCTCTTACTGAAATATTTCCTTTTCATTATTGGAAATAATCATATTAGAAAGAAATTTTATATTTTAAATAATTATTCATAATTAATTTTTCATTCTTCTCATATAAAACTCAGCAACCAAAAACAATAGCAACAAACAATACAAACAAAATCCGCCACACCACAAATTGATTTCAATCCCACTCAGTCGGCTCGAAGCTATAGTAAATAACATAAAGGTACCTTTAAAAATTCTTGTTTTCTGATCTATTTTTGGTAGTGTCAAGTCTTCCTAACTGGCTAGAGTCATATCTCCCTAATTTTAATTTTTCTGTACAAGATAAAAAATTCAACCATTTAGAATTAAGATATTGTATACCTAAAATTATAGTTGGATGTATGCTGAAAATTTAGAAATATTTTGATTTGTTGTATGTTAAATAGTAATTATCAAATCCACAAAAAAATGAAAAATAGGAATTTAATCGGAATCCCCAAATTACATTCAACTACACATCGAACAATGGCATTTTCAGATTGGAATGGGAATCCCTTCCAATACACCATGTGACGAAAGGACAAATGGTGATGGGACTAATAAATTGCCATCTGTCTCTCAATTGAAGAAAATCATCTAGGGTTTATTCTCCCAAGTTTCCTCAGTCATGAAATGTTATATATCACTAAAATAAATGATTAGAACTTATTTTTTTATAAATGATTCCAATTTAGAAATAATTAAATAAGTTTTCCATTTATTTTTTAAAATAATTTACGTACAGACAAATGAAATCCTACCGAAACAAAATTTTAAATTTAAAAACAAAATTTCTTCCAGAATATGTTAGCATTTTCTATAAACGGACATTTTTTTAAGTATACCTAGTCGTATGAGATTCATAAAAAAAATTATTCCTTAGTAATCTGAGTAATTGTCACACACACAAACTTCAAGGTTTATGGGATTTTTTACCTTTTATTGTTTTTGTGCCCTTAATGCTTTAATTGTTTGCTTTAATATTCTAGTGTTTTAATATTTTAAGGGTATTTCAATGGTATTGTGGTCATTTATTTTGTGTACCCTGTGTTTTTATATGCTTCAGTGGAATGTTTTTATAACTTGATTAGTGGTTGCAACTTTCATGCAAATTCTTTATTAGAGTGATTTGAAGTTCTATCACCTTGTTACGGTTTGAAGGAATGTTATTTTGATTACTCTTTTATATATAAGTATCTTCTCCCCATACTAGGCTGGTCAAGCATTTGTAACTATCATTATCTTTCCATCTGGTGTGGGTCGAGCCAATGTTTACCACCCAGCTCTGTTTTGATCTCTGCCACTGTTCGGGGCATAGTTTGTAAAATTTTTAAATTCCTCCAACGGCCTACTTTCAGCCTTACACCCTTTTGGGTAGACCGGGCCTCTCTGAGTCTTAAATAAATTGACACAGATAAATTCAAATTGGATCAATTAAGTAACAGTAAAAGCAGATGCATAAAAAAGTTATTCCTTGGTAATTCCGAGTAATTGCAAATATAAATTCATATTACATCAATTAAGTAAAAATATATTCAAAATAAGGAGTGTTAAAACTACATTTTTCTTAAGTAACCATTCAAAAAATCACAAATCTGATTATCTCTTTGGTGATTTTCTTTATCTCGTATATTCGGCCATTAATTTAATGACTTTTGTTAATGCAAAAGTTGCAAAATAATCAAATAAACTTTGATACATATATCAAAATATGCTCATGGCAGTTACATGTAAGATAAGATATAAATATTAATTGATTACTTCGTAAAATGTTATACCCAATTAATGCATTCTACGGAGATTGAATTTTTTATTTGTACTATTTTTGCTGTCTCATGAAAGATGCAATTACTGATACCATGTTTCGAAGAACAAGTGGCGTATGATGACTGTAGTTTATGTAATCTTTTCTGTACCATGCATCTGTGAAGTATCATCTTCTTTACAAAATTTATAAGAGCATGCAATTCTTGTCTCGTAATCATTCTTCCCTCTGAGTAAATTGAAATATTAATGGCTGTTATTTAAAGAAGCCATTATACTTTAACGATACCAAAATGTAGTTTCGCATTGAAGAATTGTTTAAGTTAATTAGGAATTCTGGTAATAAAACAAACGCGGCATTCATTGCTATTTTGTATAATTAAGAACTATTAGTTTCTTTCAAATGCATTTTTATCGAAGTAATTTAATAAATGCAAATTAAATAGGAACATAATGCTTCAATTACGATTTCTAAGTTGTTTATTGAGTTCTAATTATGTTATACGAAAATATACTAATAATTTTTCAGTTGATATTGCCGTTTCGAATTACATCAACACCATGGGAACACAGAATTTCGTTTATGATATCTAAGAAGCTTATTGAGTTATAATTATGTTATTCAAAAATATACATTTAAATTTCCTTTGATATTACAATTTCTAATTACATCTGTGGAATTTTTGGTACGAATTTTTATTCTTCAGAAATGTGGCCAACTGTAAAAAGTGATATTCCAAATCTATAAATATTAATCTGATATGTTAATAAAAAAGCTGACGAATATTTTTATGGATGTCTGCCTCACATTTTAAATATCATACACGCAAAAAAATTGATCCCATGTTAAAGCATTCGAAATCTAGGCTCACATTATAATAACAAAAAGTACCTGGATGTTTTAAATATTATTATGGATATCTACCTGACATTTTAAATATCATATACACAAAAAAATTGACCCCATGTTAAAGCATTCGAAATCTAGGCTAACATTATAACAAAAAGTATCTGGATGTTTTAAATATTATGGACATCTACCTGACATTTGAAATATCATATACACAAAGAAATTGACCCCATGTTAAAGAGTTTGATATCTAGGCTCACAATATATTAACAAAAAGATCTGTGTTTATTTAAATATTTCTTACAAATAATTTTACTAATTTTACTAACACATAAATTTGAGACGCTTCTTACGATGAGGCAGCGGTAGCCTGGAGTTAAGATCTCGCTTCCGGGCCAGAGTGTTCTAGGTTCGAAACCCAGTTCCACTGAAGATCCGCCGTGCATTTGGGACTGGTACTCGCAAAATCTGAAGGCGTGGGAGAAACGGCCTGCCGATGGTGTGAAGCGAAAGCTTGGAGAGGGCTGCCAGCTCAGGCGTCGTCGTAGTCATCCGACCGGCATTCAAACTTACGAGGTCAATCCCAAAATAGCTCTCGTGTTGCTGCAAAATAGGAAATTAACCTAAATGAAACCAAAAAATAAAACTCTTTACTCTTTGTATTCAAAAAATAGGACTTCTAAAGAAATATAATAAAATTGGGTTTGAAATAAAATGCATAAAGTGCTTTTTCATACACTATATATTTCGAGCTTTGATTAAAAATTTTTTAAACTATTGTATCCTGTCTATTTGCTAGCCGCCTCTTTTGCTCACTGATGCTTTAAATCTTATAATTGACAAATATAGTTTCTAAAGTAACAGTAAATAAAAATAGAGATAATTTAGAACAGCAGGTAAATTAGTTTAAACAAATTCAAGTAAACTGGCTTCTTGGCAATTAAAAATAGTAGTAATAAGCAATTAAAATCATATGCACATTTTTAAAATAAATCGAAATATGAGTTCTAAATTCACTTCTGAGAGGTAATATATTAAATCAGGATATTGGGGGGAAAATATAGTATCACATCCATACAAAAGATTATAGTCGAACATAAATATTTCTCTACGATTTACTGATTCCATAACATTGCTAATTTAATTATCCTGTTTTCATAAACTGACGTAAAAAGCATACATCAGACGAGAACTTGTTATGCTTCCCTTTGCATTTTATTCTAAAATTTTATATCAGTAACTTTAAAAAGTAATTTCGAAGTCCATCTTATTACGTGACTGAAAAATAAGATTATTTTTAAAGTATTCCAAAAATACTTTCTTTCTAAAATTTATTGCGACATACAGTGATTTGATGGTGAGACCAGAACCTCAGGCAATATTCCATTCTCAGAACTTTCAACGTACATAAATTTGATATACACAAACAGAAAATTATAAGCTGAGTGCTCATTCGTTGGTAAAAAAAATGTGTAACTACCTTAGAAGACATAATTTATTTACAGCTCAATATTTAAGATTATTGATTTCTGGTTAAGAAGATTACATTTAAATTATGAAAATTAAAAGTATAAAGAAAATATTATATTAATGCTTTAATTACCTTACAATATCTGAATCCAAAATTTCACTACGTTTCCTTGAAAGGAATGATCTCTTGGCATTCATGTATTTGCAAAGTGCTATATATAACTCTCAATTT
Source organism: Araneus ventricosus (assembly GCA_013235015.1). NCBI lineage: Eukaryota > Metazoa > Arthropoda > Arachnida > Araneae > Araneidae > Araneus > Araneus ventricosus. Next base: position 122,950 of record BGPR01003439.1, read on the forward strand.
ATTCATTCAATACATTTAAAACAGTATGAAACCTTTCTTACACTTGTGCTATATCTAACTCTCAATTTATCCATTTTCAATATATTTAAAACAGTATGAAACCTCTCTTACACTTGTGTTAGAAATTTTAAATAATTTTCATTTCAGAACTAGGACTTCTACTTGCTTTTCAACACGTTTCACCATACTCTTAGGTTATCTCAAATCTGTTATAATGCATACAGCATGGCCATTGTTATATGCAGGAGGAACTTATCTACTTAGAACAGATTTGCATTAAGGATTACCTGAACATGGAAATTAACAGGCTGTTGAAATTGGTTTCATATTCATACTGCCATGATTAGTCAGGAGGTTACTGCAATGAATTGTATTAAAATTAAACTGGGGAACTAGGCGAATTTCATAATTTCTATCAAATAAAAAAAAAAAACGCTGTTCTTCAAAACTCAATTATTCAGTTATTTGGTATTCTCAGCTTCGATTAAAAGTTGTTCGGCATTTTTCCATCAGTATTCTGTAATTGTTTAATGCTAATCCAACATTTAAGAACTTCAGATTAGGATTTAATTATAATGTGAAACAAAAATTAATTATAATTTCGTATCGAAATGTTGCCAATAACGTTGAAGTTATTATTTAAATTATCATACAAATAATATTTCTAATTTCTGTACGTTTGCGTGGCAGACGCTCCTTCCAAAATATAATGTATTTCATTTCTACTGTCTTTCTGCTGGGATCAATAACACGTTGATTTTTGAAATACTTTTGAATAAGCGTAAGGCATACTTTTAAAAGAAGCGCGAAATTCCATTTGAGAATTGAAATTTGACATTTCCAATCAATATCATTTTTACTTTCTCGTACACGAAGCATGCAAAGAGAAAATATAGCAATCGTTAAAAAATTCTACCTCACGATTTTGATGAATCTCCACGTTTAAGGCATCTCTGAGTATAATTTCGCCGTATTGTGTAAATATGCGAGAAAATCGAGGATCTACCTGGTTTAATTTTTAATTTAATTTTCACCGTAATAAGAGGTATTGCTTGAGCGAATAGTAAACTGACAGAAGATTACAAGGGTGGATCCAAAAAAAAGAGTTTGTAAGGGTAATAAAAAATTATCTATTAATATTAGACAGAAAATACAAAAAGAGAATTAAGCGGCATACTTGTATATCACTTTTCCACATAATCATTATATTTATTTAGGGATTTATCTGAGCCTATACAAACTTATTTAGTCTGGCTTGGTAGAAATCATGTCTCTGGACATTGACCCAGTTCTCGGCACCAGTTTTCACATCTGTGTCTTCAGAGAACCTTGTTCCAGATAAGTGTTCCTTCAATTTCAGGAGAAAAGAAAATAGTTACTGGGTCAACGTAAAGCCATTCAACATAAACGCCTTGGCATGTTGAGTGATGGTGTCATCTTCCTACATGACTATGTCCATACTGCTCGCTCGCAAAACTCAAGTATTGCTGCAAAAGTCCAAGTGTCAAAAGTCTGGTAAAGAGCAGATTTGGCACCCAATCTGGGTTAAAAACATTTATCTGGAACAAAGTTCTCTTCAGACAGTGACGTGTAAACAGCTGCGAAACTGGCTCAATGAGCAGGGACGTGATTTCGACCAAGCCGGTGTAGTGTATTGCAGGATGAATTAACAGACTTTTTTAAAAAAAGAAACACTTTTATTTTAATATAATTTTCACCAAAATACCGTTCATTCGCTGGACTATATACATCAGTTGTTACATTTAAGTCTCCAATACTTTTAAATCTTAAAAACTAACATCTTTTTTTTCGGCGTTGCTAGGCAACGCTCGTAAGACAAATATCGTATTGCCACACTACATTTTAGAAAGAAAACTTTAGAAATAGCTAAATATTTTTGTACGAATATCACAACCTCTCCCCCCACCAAAAAACTTTAATTGAAAATCTTTTTAAATTAAAGTTGGTTAAAATTTCTCTTTGTGGCTATTAATTATATATCTTTCTGTTCATGACATTTTTTTAAACTAATATTTGTCTTTTAACAAAACATTTTCATATGCATAAAATAAGTAATACAGATAAGCATCAAATATACAAAGAAGATAAGATTACAGAGTATGAACAACATATATGAATTTCAAAACAGATAAGAAAAGTTGCTAATCAGGCCAAGGTGTGCGGCTTAATGCATGTACATTTTTATGGTTTTTTCCACTTCGATGAACTACTGTGTAGTTATAAGGCTGTAATGTCAGAGCCCATCTCATAAGTCGTGGATTTAGACTCACATTATTTTTAAGCCAAACTAAGGGGTTATGGTCCGTCATGATGAGGAATTTAGTACGCCCGTCTAAATAACATTGCAGTTTCTTTACAGCAAATATTATGGCAGCGCATTCTCTTTCTGCAGTAGAATACTTTTTTTCAGTTTCTGAAAACTTTTTGCTAAGATATAATACAGGATGTTCTTTGTCATTATCATCCTTTTGAGCTAAAATTACACCCATACCAGAGTTTCAAGCATCAGTTTGTAGTAAAAACTCTTTATTGAAATCAGGTGCGTATAGTATAGGCTGTTGCGATAATTTGTCCTTCAATTCTTTAAAGGCTCTTGTGCATTCTTCTGTCCAATTTATCTTTCCTTGCCTTAGCTTACCTTTCAAAGTTTCTATTAAAGGTGTAATTATAGAGGAGAACATAAGAATATAATGATTATAGTATCCAGCTAATCCTAGATATAATCTTACTTGACTTTTTGTGGTCGGCACGGGAAACCCTAGGACTGCTTTTACTTTCACTTCGTTAGGTGTTCTTATACCATGACCCACAATGTGTCCCAAGTACTTTACTCTATCTTGAGCGAATTTGCATTTTATTGGTCTAATGGTTAAACCAGCATCCTTTATCTTTGTCAAAATATCATTCAGATGATTAAGATGTTCTTCCCACGAGTTAGAGTATATTGCAACATCATCTAAGTCAGGTACAGCAAAGTGGTCACATCCATGAAGAATGTCAGCCATCATTTTACTGAATGTAAATGGTGCATTTTTAAGGCAAAAAGGCATACGTAGCGGTCTAAATGTTCCAAAACTTGTTACAAAAGTTGCTATTATTTGAGCGTTAAGTGTTAACGGTATTTGCCAGTATCCTTTTGTTAAATCTAAAGCAAATATGTATTTTGCGGCTGATACAGTTTCCACTATTTACTCTATATTTGGTAATGGGAAGAATTGTGTTTTCGTTATCTTATTCAACTTTCTATAATCAATGCAAGGTTTAGGGTCTTTTCCTGCTACTTCAACTGAAATCATGGGAGAGGTGTAATCTGAATCTCCTATTTCAATTATTTTATGTTTCAGCATTTTATCAATTTCTGTTTTCAGTATTTCAGTTTGTCTAGGTGAAATTCTGTAGGGTTTACATTGGATCGGCGTATTCTCTATCAGTTGAATATCACGCATCACTAAATACGTTTTAGCGGGTTTATTAGAGAATATCTTAGGAAATTTCAACAGCAGGTCATGCAGTTCTCGAATTTGTTGTTTATTTAGTTTATCATTTAAGGAACTGCTTTCTTTAATTTCATCAAAATCGAACAAGGTTGGTTCAGAGTCAATTGCTGGAAAGTTCTCATCCATATCTTCAATATCAGATTTATCTTCTGTAATCATTAATTGGACCAATTCTGCTCGCTTATGATAAAGTTTTAACATGTTCACATGGTAAACTTGATTATGATATTTTTTTCCTTCAAAACTCACAACATAATTAGTTTCGGATAATTTCTTCTCGATCTTCCTAGGACTTTTCCATTCAACTGCTAATTTGTTGGGTTAATCGTCGATGCAACCAATACTAAATCTCCTTCAGAGAATTCTCTTTTGATAGGTTTGCGATCGTACCACACTTTGCTTTTAGTATTTTGCATTTCCAGCATTTTTTCCAAAGCCAGCTCTTTACATCTTTTTAACCGATTTATCAATTGAAAACGTATTCAGCAATATTATTTCCTTCATCTTCAGGATTCATCCACTGTTCATATAATAATGTTACAGGTGTTCTAAGGTAGCGACCATAAACTAATTCTGAAGTTTAAATCCAGAGCTTTCGTGTCTAATAGTTCTTAGAACAAATAGAGCTGCGGGAACTTGCCTTTCCCATTCGGGGGCCGCTTCAATGCACAAGACTTTCAAAATTCTTTTAATAGTTCGATGAAATCTTTCAACGGGATTGCTATGAGGATAGTGTACTGAACTTCTAGTTACTTTTATTCCAAATTTTTCTGCAAATTCAATGACTATATTTCTCATAAATGAAGTTCCTTGATCAGTTTGCATTTCTTTTGGGAAACCCATACTACTGAATATTTGTATCATTGTTTCAATTATTGACGTTGATCCAATATTAGGAGCAGGTACAGCATCAGGATATTTTGAAGCTAAACAAATAGCTGTAATCAAATATCTATTTCCATTGGGATTTGTCGGTAGAGGACCGCATGCGTCAAAGTTTATTTTTGAAAATACTTCTGAAATTATGGGTACTAAAGTCAAAGGAGCTTTTGTTTTATCATTAGATTTTCCGACTCTTTGACACGGATCATATGTTTTAACATACTCTTCGATTTCTTTATAACAATTAAGCCATAAAAGTTTCTTGCCAATTTATCATTAGTTTTAACAATGCCTAAATGTCCGGAAGTACTATCATGACATAATGACTTAATTTGATCTCTATATTTTTATGGTACAACAATTAGCTCTCTTTCGTTCTCATTTTTGTCGATTTTCTTTTTCACCAACATTACGTTTTCTTTTATTTTGAAATCATTCAGTTTGCTCGAATTCTCAGTTTTGGCTTCGTTAAGCAGTGGAGCTAAATGTCTGCTTTGATGTTGAGATTCAATAAATTCCTTAGAATCAACTTCAACTAATTTCATAATTTCCTTATATTCTTCATCATCTTGTGGCAAAATCTCTTCGTCAATTTCAAAATGAATCATTTCTTCTGGTTGCTCCATTTCGGTTTCTTTGTTTTGATCTTCTTCACTAGATCTTTTTGCTTGAGATCGTGTCATAACAGTATTTATCTTCTCTAATTTAAGGAATGGCTTATCTTTAAATAAATTAGCAGTTTTGTTACCCAGTACATATCTGCCAGGATCATTTGTAACAACAGCTACCTTTGTTTTTATATGACCAAGTTCACATTTTATTTCAACCTCCGCTAAAGGTAGGCACACTAAATGGCCATTTAACAGATATTTTACCCAAACATGTTTTCCAGTCATTTTTGCCTAATCTACAAATTTTTGAGAAATAACATCCACTGTTGCTCCAGTATTTCGAAGAATAGGCATTTCAAACCCATTAACTAAACCTCTAATTGTATACGTCTCTAACAAGTCATCGTTTGAAGATACGCAATTTATTTTTTCATTCGATTTTAAGCGAGGGCATTGCGGTTTAAAATGCTCGTATGATCCACACTCGAAACAGCGTGATCTATATCTTTTGTCAAAAGAATTGTCTTGATTCTTATTTTGAAATCGATCTCTCTGTTGAACGTTTTCTCTTTCACGGTGATCTTTTTGGTGTCGATAATCATCCCATTTATCAGAATGCTTTAAATGAGACGGATGCTCTATTTTTTTCGAAAAATTTTCATAGCGGAATTTAAATGGCCCTTTGTTATCTCTCTCAGTATGAGTGGCAGAGTTTTGGTTTTATCGTTTTTCTCACATCTTCAAAATCTTCAGTTTTCTTAACCATCTAAGTGGGTGAAATAATGGTTGTCCACTCATCCATAAAATGCTCTTTAAAATCCATAGAAGTCCGCTTCTTAATTTGATTAACCAACATGAGATCTTTTAGCTGTTAAGAGTTTTTTATGTTTAACCCATTCAACCACCCTTCTAAGTAGTTCTTTAATTCATAATAAAAATCATACCAAGTACTTTCAGAAGCCTTTTGGTGTTTATTAAATAGTTGTCGGAATTTTTCAGCACTCAATTTAAATCCTTGTAACAGTAAAGCTTTTACATACTCATACTTCTTCGCATCCTCTTCTGGTTCTCTAGTAATAAGTTGAACAATATCAGGAGGTAGCAATAAAACAAGTTGAGCCACTTGATTTTCAGCAGGTATATTCATCATTTTAGCTTGATGCTCAAATAACACCAGAAATAAGCTTATGTCATCTGCTTTAGGATTAAAGCGTTGCCTTACACAGTGCATTTTGATTTTAGGCGGTCGATCAAGTATCTGCATAGATTCAACGGGCTGTGCCCTTGCAGTTCTGGCTTCCAATTCAAGTTTTTTAATTCAAAAGCTCTCTCTCTTTCACGTTCTTCTCTTTCTCGTTCACGTTATTCCCGCGCTTCTATTTCACGTTCTCTTTCTCGTTCTCGCTCTCGTTCTTCTTTTTCACGTTCTCTTTCCCGCTCTACTTTTTCACTTTCTTCTTTTTTCTCCCGCTATTCCTTAATAGAACTAAGTAATTTGCACGTAAATTCCTCATCATTGCTGGGACTTTCAGTAATCAATTTATGCAACTGTTTAACTTTTAATTCTTTTTTTACAGTTAAACCCAATTCTTCTGCCAATAACAATAAATCCTCCTTCCTACTCTTAGATAGGTATGACATGCTGAATAAATTACTTTCAATGGACTGTAAAATATAATTAAATCTAACAAAACGTAATTATATCAATCAATGTAGTTGTGATAAACTTACTTACCAATTCTTCAAGCACTATCTTCGTATTTATTTGAACACATGAACTTCAATTATACTTACTCTTTGTTTTCTCGTAGGCTTCTTCAATAAACAAAACACAAAGATACTTATATTATGCAAATGAAAACTTAAATAACTCAAAATAACTTAAAAGTAAGTCATATATCAATTATTAACAAAATACAAACATAAATAACTCAAAAATTTATCATAGAATGCATGTTTCAAAGTCGAAGAAAATCAAAAATTCAAGTGTCAATCTTTCCGTCAAATTCAAAATTCACTTTAACCAATCTTTGACAGTTTGGCAATATATTTAAATTACTCACGCCAGTTTGACGTTATGACAATATATGAACACACCTGGTTGGCGAGCACTACAATTAAACCATTGTCCGTTTGGCAATACAGTAGAATTATACACGTCAGTTTGACGCTACAATTATATATCAACACACCTGGTTGGCGAGCACTACAATTAGACCATTGCCAGTTTGGCAATACAGTAGAAATTTACACGTCAGTTTGACACTACACAAGTTATTCACAGGCCTGGTTGGCGAGAAGTATGAAAGACTTATGCCAGTTTGGCAATATAATTAAATGGCGCACGTCAGATTGAAGTTCCTATCTATCCACAAGCCTAATTGGCGAGAATTATAAAAACATAAGTTACCAGTTAAACATAAGCAACCCAAGAGAGACTTTATTTTAAATGCCGCGATGGCTTGCAATTATCAACTACTAACGGTATAGGCGAAAAAACATGCACTGCAAAATAATTTAATATAAATAACAATAAAACATGATAACTAACTTTTAAATTTCGCCTTTCATAAATAGTAATTATAACTTTCAGACTAACGGTTTTGGGGACGAATACTCTGGCTTACCAACTTGCATCATGATCAAATATGCAACATAAATGAAATAAAAAAAATCAATAAATATATGATAAAAAGTTCAAAATGTTCACCAAATAGTAGCTGCAATCTTGTTCTCCAGTTCCTTGCTTGGGCGCAATTTAATTATCACAGTGGCATTAGAACACCAGGGATGAATGGATTTGGACGGAGCGCGTGGACTCTGGGTCCTTAATCTCCGAAACTAATAGATAGTTACCGATGGGCTTTGCTAAAAAACTGATATAAACATTAATTAAGGGGGTTCTGAAAAAATAAGGATGATTAGTTACATTGTATGACTCATACATGCATCCATTCATAAAACCATTCTTACAAACATTCAAACTTCTCTGTCACACCACAATTAAAATAAAAATAAAGGGAGAGAAAGGAGAAAAATATGAAGGAGACGAAAGTAGTAATGGTATTAACAATAATGAAATTAATAATGGGGAGAGGGGTATATTTACCTTAAAGTTGTCAGCTGGTGTAGATCGCATTTCGTGTCTGGCTCGCTGACGACCGTTTGGGTGCATTGACATTTCTGAATTAGTCCTGAAAAGCACTGGTCATGTCAGTTTATGCTCCGAGGATCTTAGTTCTAATTAATCAGGGTGCGTGGACGTCTTTTCTTCTTGGTCTCAGAAGGGTCGTAGTTCGGAATTTCGGCAATGGCTGGATTGGAGCTATTATCTATTGTATTAAAAAATTTGGAAGAAGTTTTCTGAAAAGATCAAGCATTGAGGTTAGTTTGAGCTCTTTTTGAATCTGTTTGTTTCGAACAAACCAGGGAACTTGCGTTATCTGTCTCGCTATTTTATTTTGCGTGGTTTCCAGTTTATTGATGTGGGTTTTGGCAGCTGCTCCCCAAACAGGAGATGCGTAGCTCATAATGGGCCGCATAAGTGTCTTATACAGCAAGAGTTTATTCCTCAGAGAAAGTTTCGAGTTCTTACCCATTACGTAGCAAAGTTTTTGTTCACAGCTGTTACTTTGTTTTTAATCTCGGCTACATGGGTTTTGTACGTTCCGCATCTAAAATGGAGCTTGTTTTGAAAAACATAAATATTTAGCTATGGTTTTCTCCAGAAAATAAACTTGCTCCGGCAATGGGCACAGGAAACGTCATCAGAAGACGAGTAAAAGGCATGAAGAACTTCAACTAATTAGCGACATGAAAATCTCTTTAAAGAACATCAGCAACTAAACTGGCAATGGAGGCCAGCTTTTTGAATTTGTAAAGAAAAACACTCCAATTTACCAATGATCTCAGTGGAACCTCCAATTAAAAGTCTGTAGTGTATTGCAGGATGAATTAACAGACTTTTTTTTATAAAAAAAACATTTTTATTTTAATATAATTTTCACCAAAATACCGTTCATTCGCTGGACTATATACATCAGTTGTTACATTTCAGTCTCTCTACACTTCCAATCCTTTTAAATCTTAAAAACTAACATCTTGTTTTCGGCGTTGCTTGGCAACACTCGTAAGACAAATCTCGTATTGCCACATTACATTTTAGAAAGAAAACTTTAGAAATAACTAAATATTTTTGTACGAATATCACACCGGGTTAACAATTTGGGCCTACTTTCAGATAAATGTCTAAATAGATTTGGTGATTATGGGGACAAGTATGCCTCTTAATTCCTTTTTGCATTTTCTGTCCATTGTTAATAAATAATTTTATATTACCCTTGTAAACTTTTTTATCCATCCTCGTATTTTTAGACCTTAACAAGAATAATCTTCTTGAAATCATAAACTGTTGCAATAATTGCAAAAGAAACAATTATTCTGACTTTGATCGCTTATCTGTGATTACACATCAATAGTTTGATTTAAATTTTAACTCAGAATACATTGATAAGTAAAACTTTTCGTACGTTCGATGATAGGGAATAGAATAAATTGGAACAAAGCATGAGGTTGATTTAAGAACAAGAAATACAAATTTATATATAAAATATATTTCACCAGACAGTGGATATTTTCACAAATTCTCGGCAGAACTCAGAAGAAGATCTTTTAAATTAATACTGCTAGATGATCAATTTTGTTTCACCATATATTTAAGTAATGGATCTTTACAGCCGAACTAAACCTAGACATTCTACTTTTTTTTCAGTGTCGGTATGAACCCATGAGAAAACATAATATTGTTGATATCCACTGACCTCTTCAAAAGCTGGTGAATATATAAAAAGCTTTTTATATTCGGTACTTACGTATTAACGCCACCGCAACTGAAGTTGCGCTAATGCGGCAATAAAGAGCAATCTTGTTGTTCGCACACAGCAACCTTGTTATTCGCACGCGCACGCAGTTTTCTTTTGGATTCCTTGTTGCCTTGTTGTTTGCTGATTTTTGACGCCATTTTTTGGTGCTACGAAAATGCGTATTTGGGAGTTCATACATAAACAGTTGAAAGAATGTGGGGCAGTGCTAAATGGAGGAACAAGAGACGTAGGGGGACAGCGAGACATCATTTGGAATTTTATTTATCAGATTTCATATGGCGGCAGCATCAGGTTAAAGAAAATAGACTGTTTTGAATCTATGTTAAACTCTATATCGGCCCATTTTCCACCGAAATCCGATTGACTACTTTGTTTTTAAATAAAGTGTTTTGAATTTTGAAAATGTTTTGATTTTAAATAAAGTGTTTTATTTTATGATTTGTCGCAAAAATTTTAGGTGTAGATTGGCGGCACTTAAAAACCGCCAAATCTGTAGCTGCGGTGGCGTTAATACGTAAGTACCTTATATTCCTATTCTTTATCCATTATGTAGTAGCTATAAACCAACATTTATTCAAAACTAACACTCTGACTATCTCATCTCTCAAAATGGGCAATAATGAGGTATGCACAATTAGTCGTCGTTTGAGTATAAATAAAAGTATTTTATGCTTAATTATTGGGACACAGTAGCGAAGAGATAAGGAATAGGATTTAAAATTTAAAGAAAACATCATTAAGGACAAATACAAGAGGATGGTAAAAAACGTCTTCACTCATTACAAGTAAATCCTTATTAAAACACTGAAACAAGATAAACTATAGGCAAAAATATGTTTTAAATTTGAATTTTCCGAACCTTAAATCTGGTATCTTTAATTATTCTTTCGAAGCATAGAAACTGAAATAAATTAAATTGAAAACATTGTAATATGATATTTTCTTTCTGTATATGTCATAAACTACATATTTTCCTGCTGAAATCATCTTCGAACTAAATTTGGTTATAAGCCAGTGACGCGCATTTTACGATTAACTATAATGCTTTATTAGTTAAAGATAAATTCAATGAGGCGAAAAAATATAATAAGATAATATGTCTTCCTTCATGGAAACCTAATACAGTGAATAAATCTATTGTAAGCAGCTTAGTTCGCTAAGACAATAGCAGTTCTCTTTTTATTTCCAAGAATATCCATGGATGAAATTCCATTACATAATTAAATGAAGTCTGACAACCATTTGTGCAAAACAACAGCAACTTCTGGTTTATTTCCTTATTAAATTAAATCAATCTCTTATAGAAGGATATGGTAGCGAAACCAAGTAATAGATTTCATTATAATCCCACCTCATTTCTCTTTGAAAAAGAGAGTGGATGCATAACATTGTTATAGGTTTTTTCTTATAGGCCTTATATTTGAATAGAAAATAGAGTTTTGAGTTACCAAGAGAAGTCTGAACGTCTACAAATATTTACTGCATTAGCAGTCACTAAACTTTAGATAAACATGCTGTTTCCTTTTTAAGTGAGGGAAGTAGTGAGGTTTCTGAAATTGGGGTTATATAGGGTTGCTGTGTGTTGGTATGTTTTTTAAATTGCTCCACAGGAATAGGACGAAAGGGATTCTAAGAAACACTTGGTTCATATAGGGCTTTTAACACAGCAAGTTTCAGGTACATTAATATTTCAGGTATTTCAATGATTTTAGATGTAATATTTTTAACTTTATTTATATTGTTATGTGTACTTTAATATTTTATGAATATTAATGATTGTTCATTTTATTATATATTTAACTTTATTCATTTTGCGGTGTCGGTAAGATACCCCGACTCCCCTAATGCAGAAGCTGGACTCTGGCTTTTGATGTTCTTCTGTATCTGTCAGATTTTTATAAGACTTTATTGAGAGATTTTTATGACATTTTATTTATGAGACTACAAATGTTTCGGTGAAAATGAATCGGTGACTTGTGCTGTTCCTGCCCGTCTGGGCTGGTCCTCCTTTCGTCACCGACATTCCGCCGATTTGGTGTCCTTCTCCCCACCGGTCTTTCCTTGGACTTACATCCCTTTGGGTAGGATGGACTGTTGTGGGCTTTCAGTAGTAGTCACTAAACATTGCATATGGTTAGTCCTTAAAACACTATATATGAGCAGGAACAGAAAGAATCGGATGGTTTCTACATTTTATAAGGCATTTAAAATATACTGTATGCTTTAGATTGTTAAAAGTTATGTTACAACGAAGGTAAGCAAATTATGAAAAGGAAGCAAAGTTCATATGTCGGTTACTAATTTTTAAAACTTTTATTACCAAAAAAATAAAAATGATGGACATGGGAATAGAATAGGGATATTTATCAGAAAGGTAAAATAGACATTGGGCTAAACTAATATAACATATATAGATGTGAAAATAATTCACAGTAAAATATACTGCAAGTGCAGTTCAGATAACCGACGATTTTAACCAACTGAATAAAGCTTTAAATTCTTTTCCAATTGCCTGAAAGTACTGCTTCCAGTTACTTCTTCACTCAAATTTTTTACTGTTTTTCAACAAAAATATTTTCTATTTCATGGAATATCGCATATAAAATATCATAACTATTTACTACCTTCAATTTGAAGAAATTTATAATCAGTCTATTTTCAATTTTGTAGATAAATTATGGGACCTCCATCAATCCTGTAGACTTACGAATAATAGATTCTCATTCTGGCATCTCCAATGCTTTCGAACAAATATACATACATTTGAGATAAGTTATTTCCACTATATCCGCATTCTCCTTTTTTGGTTGAAAAGAATCAAAATCCTCTTGAGATCCTCAATCTATATCACTTTTTCTTCTTCCCCGTCATCAGTTACCATCATCATCCATTTGACGTCCAACGGATTGAAATAACGATTAACGATCTACTTTCACACGTGTGAAGTAGATCGTCTTACTTATCATCGTTAATCGTTATTTCAATCAACGATCTACTTCCACACGTGTAAAGTAATATGCATGTCGATCACATGGTAGATTGTTTTAAAAAGTCAGTCGTTAATTTCACACGAAAGAATAAATATTTTCGGCAGGACGAGATTTAAAATTTTTTACCGTATAATAAATTATTCTAAATTCATAAAAATATAGGTTTCTGTTAGATTTTAAACTTGTTCCCAATTACACCGCGATGGAAATTGTCAAGGGTAATTGAAAAAAAATATGTAGAGAATGAAGACTAAAACTTAAAAAATATTTAGTTTCACTTTTTCTGAACACAATTGCAACTGACGTAAACAAACTTTATGGGATAACATTTCAAAAAGCGGAAATTGTCCCTCTTCTTCTATTTCTTCTCCTAGAGTGTCTTAATTATTTTCACTATCTCCGCGTTCTCCTTTTCCGAAAGTAGGTTCTTTCAAGTTCACTGAGATCTCAACAATTCCCACGTTGCCCACCGCTCTCAATTCCCTACCTGCCTTTACTTACTTACCAAAGGACATTCTAAAATATTTTTAACGTTAATAATGCTCAATGGTAAGCATATTTACTACTTCTAGTCTGGATTTATTCAGCATTAGTAAGTATATTTGTCACTCCTAATTTTATAAATTAATAAGAAAGCAAGGAAAGGTTTTATATTTTCATTATAAGATGAGTTTATCATAATTTTAACAGAAAGAAATTTCGTTAAAATGTCCCAAAATTGTGCCCAGTAATACTTAATGAAATATTTCTAGTTTTTCCATGTTTCTCATGTTTTTCTGACTTTTCTATATTACATGTAGTTTGTATTCACTTTTTCCGCTGTATTTCGATCTTGTTACACGAGTTTCTCTGAAGAATAATAAAACTTGCCTGTATCCATCCAAACTGGGAAAGATGACTTAATGGTTCTAAAACTGAGAAAGTAGATGATGTAACTATGTGAGGCCGTTCAAATATGGATAGCTGCGTGTTCATAAATGAACTCATCAGTTTAAATTTTTTAAAACCGATATGTCAAAAAGACAATAACTCTTAGCATTGTAGTCTCATCAATTTATATTACTTTCTTTCAGCACTACACAAGACTAAACAGAATTGATTTTTCCTAAGATCATAAATATGAAATGCTTTGCAGTAGTAGCGAAGTGCACCGTTACATAATTTTACCAGTTTACAGTGTCTTAAAGTGTCACTTAAACAGCCTCAAAGTGAAGTGTTAAGAAATCTTACAGAGTAGAAAATTATTTTTTACATGCCGAGAAA
>BGPR01003440.1:18716-35834 GCA_013235015.1 Araneus ventricosus
ACCCAACCCCAACCGGGGGTACCAGAATAGACCCCTTGGATGCGTAAGTTTAACGTCCTGTTTTTGAAGCAACATGAGGGCTATTTTTGAGGCGGACCTTGTAATTTTGAATCGTGGTCTGATGACGAGGACATCGCCTGAATGAGAGACCCCCTTCTCCAAGCTTTCGCACCACCCCCAATCCGAGGACGTTTGGCCCTCGATACATTTTATAAGTTCCAGGATCAGAGCCGGCCCGAACAAAAGCGGGGCCTGGTGCAAAGTTGATTTGCGGGGCCTTGAAACATATTTCTTGCAATAAAACAATTTATTGATTTTGGCTTTTTATTTCATTGCGCACTTTTGGTATTGTTAGGACTAAAGGAACACTTATAAATGATAAGTAATTAAATTATTTTTACAAAGTTAATATTTCAATCACACCAAAAATCGTTAATAAATCAAGTAAAAATTATAATTTCTTCATAAATACAATTTGGTATGTGAATTGCTAGAATAAGTTCACAATATATGACTTTTTTCATTTTTCACATGTATTATAGCAAATTCGTTCATAATATCATCACGATTTAGTTTTTTGTTTAAAAATAATTCGACAGAAAAAATGGCTTAGCAAATCAACGGTTCCTCACTAATTTTATAGATCTCAAATAATATTTTTACTATTTTTAATCTTGAGAAAGATCTTTCTCCAAGATTATTGGTAAGGTCACGATAATTTTTAGAACAGAAGCAAAATTTGGATACAATTCAAATAAATTATTTTTAAATAAATATTGTAATATTGATTGCCTCCTGGAAGGCAAAACATAGCAGTAAATTTTGACTTCTTTAAATAAATCAATGTAATTGATTTTCGTTCTGCAAAATCACTTAGCGGTGCGTGGCTCTCAGAAACGCGGGGCTTGTACACTCGCACCCTTCGAAACCCCTTTTGGCCGGCCCTGTCCAGGATCACATGCTGGACGGATATTCCGTGGAATTGGGCCTCGAAGTCGAGACTATACCACGAGACCATTATGCCTTCGGCGAATTATGAACAATGATACTTAAAGGTATAATGTGGCGTTCTTTTCTAAATGTGGGGTTATCGACCCTTAATTTCAAAGGGCTGGTAATTGTCAAAAAACCTTTAAAACATTAGTTGTTCATTATGATGAGACAGTCATTCGCCAAATTTGAATGCTCTTCTCTCTTCAATAGTTAAGGAGTTATGAGGAAATTAAGATTTCAACTCCTCGCCACCTCCCCTCCTTTGAAGTGGATGGTTCATCTACGAACTCGGCTGAGACTTTCACCCCCCCCCACAAAATATGCCTCTCTCCTTCAAATCCAATCAAAACATTTCGAGTTATCATGTTTACAAGCGGATCCTTTTCCAAGCAATGAAGAGTCCGCGAGTGCCTTTTTGGTAAGGTCTCGGATTTGGTACCAGAGTATTCCAGGTTCGAAACCCGATTCCTCTGAATATCCACAGTTTATGTAAGGCTGGCGTAAGTTGAATCTAATGTCGTGTGTCAGACGTCCTCCCGTTGATGTGGTGCGAAGGTTTGGAGAGAATCGGTAAAAAAATGCTTATGAGGTATACTCCAGATTGGTAAGTCTCTTTATTGATTTACTCTCCGAATACCGGCAGATGTTGATTCCGATTATGTAACATCACATGCGGGAGAATTGGAGGTGAGCGTATTGCGCAATAACCCTTGCCTTTTGGTAAGGTCTCGGCTTTGGTGCCAGAGTATTCCAGGTTCGAAACCCGATTCCTCTGAATATCCACAGTTTATGTAAGGCTGGCGTACGTTGAATCTAATGTCGCGTGTCAGACGTCCTCCCGTTGATGTGGTGCGAAGGTTTGGAGATAATCGGTAAAAAAAATGCTTATGAGGTGTTACTCCAGATTGGTAAGTCTCTTTATTGATTTACTCTCCGAATACCGGCAGATGTTGATTCCGACGGGGTATCTATAAATTTGCGTTATTTCAAAATCGTCTGCATGTAATTAGTTATTTATTACATTTTGAAATTTACTAAAAATTGTAGAAAAAATGTCACAGATAAAAAAAACTGATATGATTGAAAAGGTAAAATTTTGAACTTTAAGATGGTATAAAAATATTTGGGGGGAGGATAATTTGCTCCGAACTTACAGAGGAAAAACGGTTTAGGATAGTTTCTAATTAAGTAATTGTTTAATTAATTTTTGCGCTTTGAAAAGTTGACAGGCATCTTTCTCTTGTCTTGAATAATAAGTGTGCAAAGTTTGGTTGAAATCGGTCCAGTGGTTTAGGAGGAGATGTGGGACATAGCCACATACATATCTACATACCCACAATGACTTTCATCTATATTAAGATGTATGAACATATCGACAAACGAACATTTTAGCCAAATATCAAATCAACTAAGTGTTTTATTGATTAAGTGATCGTCGACTAAATGTCACAGACCTCCAGCCTGGTCTCGCGCATGCCCGGTATACCTTTCTTTCCATTGGTTCCTGGACCATTCGCTTTGCAACGCATTCGTTCAGTTAGATGGGAAAAACATGTTAATTGCTTTCCCGGATATTACCCGGAAGTGGTCCAGTTGTGAAGATTAAAAGAAAAAATCGTCATTGATGGTCAAAAGACCGGATATGGTTGGTGACATACTGGGTATGTGCGAGGGAATTCTGGAATTGTTCCCGATGTTTCCGAGAACTGGTTGGTGGATACTGAATCCCTAAGATTGATTCTGGGAGAAACTCTGTCCAGACGTATGTTCAGCGGGCTCTCAACCATTAGATATTCTGTACCTAATCCTTAAATATAATGACCTGATACCTTGGATGTGTAACTCATGATACTTAAGAACAGAAACCAGCCAGCATTAAATCTTTTCCCGTGATTCACTTGAAAAATTCACCCTTCACATCACTGCCAACCCTGGAGTAGCAATTCTCAGTTCATATTCCAGTGATCCCTAAATAAAAGTAACAAAACAGGACACAAGAAACAGTCCCACAATCTGTGGGAGGGTTGCGACAATAATCCTCAATGCAACCGGTTGTAATACAATACCTATTTCTCTTTATCGTGGCATCGAACAACACCAACAGTCCCGAATCATGGCGCTGCAACTGTATGAAACAATGTAACTCGTGGTAACATTCTACCCTATCACAGCACTCATCTGATATAATTCTTCTCGTATGTAGTGTATATTATATTCGGATTGTAACTCTCTATGTATCATTATATCGTTCTCTGTTTATGTTTAGTTAAGTTCCCGTTCATGTGCATTTTATATCTCTTGATGTAATTTTAACGTAGAACTACGTTCCTCCCATTGGTGTCTCAGGAAGGGATTTGATTCACACGCCAAAACGCCACAAAAAACGTTATATGGGAGATCCTCGATATCTCGGTAACTGCATATGTTAAAAACATAACTAATGTCTTATTTAACAACAGAAGTTACAAAAAATAATTGAAAATCGGAATTGTAGTTCAGCGACCACCGAGTCGCAAAGTTGGGAAAAAATACGCATGAATTGGTGACGTCAAAAGCATGAGGTGCGCGCGCACAATTGGCTGACGCTCTCGCTTGCCACGTTTTCGCGAGCGAGATTTCGTGATTGGGTTGAAAATTTTGTTTCCGAGAAGCTTCGAGAAACAAAATAGAATCGCGAGTAACAAAGAGAAACCTAGAAACAAAATAGTCACGCGAGTAAAGTGGTCCTACGCCTTTAACATCAGCGGCTGTTTGAAAAAGACAGCCTCACGTCATTTTTTATTTTGTTTTTCAATAAAGTTTCACGCATACCCATCAAACCGACAAGGAGCCGTCTTGGCTCCGAGTTGGGGGTATGCTGTGGTGTTATGTTATGTATATACAGTGCAGATATTGTATAAGGATGAGCCGAAAAAGGGCGAAAAATTTTTTCATGTCGCTATTCTGCTGAAAAGTTGCGAATTGGAGCGAAATTAATCGAGGATAAAAGTAAGGAAATTGAACTATATCTTCAGTTCCCGCATCGGGCTAAGAAATCGTAAAAATTGACGAAAATCAACAGTTTTTTAATAAATATTTTTAATTTCCGTGTTTTCCCATAAATTCGACTTCCAAGTATCATTTGGTGAGAAGAAAGAGTAAAATGCCATGCAAGAAATTTAAGAGACATAACGATGTTTTAATAGCTGAAGTGTTTCCTTAAAGTTCTGTTATTTTTTTGGTTAGTTATTTTCTACATTCTTGCCATTCGTTCTTAAGTAACAAATAATATTGTAATTTTGGAGCTAAGTTTTGCATTGTGTCGCAATATACAAAGAAAATAAATGAAGTTGATGTATTTTTAGACTTAAATAACTTTTTGTCATGCATATAATTATACATCGATCTGTTGTAATTCATCAAGAAGACGATGCATGAAGATTACCTTGAGCATTAGGGACTGAAATTTGCATATTGAACTAATTTCACATATTTTTTGTCAACCTCGGAGGGAATATACCACCGGAAATTATGGACTGATTTCGATAAAATAAATTTTATTACTCTTAAAAAGACCAGTGCTTAATAACCAATGCTATAATAAACAGATAGAGAGAAATTTTTTTTAAAAATTAAATAGTCGATTTTCGTCAATTTTTACGATTTCTAAGCCCGATGCGGGAACAGAAGATATCAATCAATTTCCTTACTTTTTCCCCCGTTTAATTTCGCGCCAATTCGCAACTTTTCCGTGGTACAGCGACATGAAAAAACTTTGATTTTTTTCTGCCCACCTTACTATACACTTTACAGATGCTCTAAATTATTGTAGCTGAGCGTACTTAATATTTCCTCATGATACTATTACAAACATGGAAAGTCGCTTCCCAACAATGTGAGTCTTATGGTTGGGAAGATAGTTTTACAGGGGTAAGTATGAGATGACAGACAGCAGCCACGTCTGCACCCCTGACCTTGGCGACTTTGGCGACGAAATATGGGATCTCAAAGGTGCTGGAATCTTCTCGATATCTCTATTAGCAGAGGAGATACGCTTGAATGTACTAGAAGATTTCATGCGACGTCACGGCCTTCCGCGGGAGACTATATAAGGAGAGCGCTTGGATGACGGAGTGTGTTGTTGATCGCCTGGATCGCCTTGGAGCGCGAACGTCTTTGGAGTTCTATCCGCTGTGCGAGCTAGTCAGCTGTTAGACGCCGAGCTGTAGTAGCGTTGATCCATTGAGAACGACTTTAGAGTTTCGTCCGCAGTGCGAGCTAGGAAGCTGGTGAGCTGAGCGCTATTGAAAGTGCAGTTATTGTCGTTACTAGTTATTTGCTGACTGTTTGTGTTGTTAAATATCAAAGTGCTGAACTGTTATTACCTGTGAATTGTTGCCTGTTTACATTGGTAATCTGTGCAAGAACTATAGTTTCCTGTACCTGTGCTACGTGTTTTCCTGCATATTTGTGAATAAACCTTCATTCTCCATTATCCTGCGTGTTGGACTGTTTACACCATACTCCCACTGAAAGACTTTTGTAACAATACAATTTGGTGACAGGGCCATCTTAACAAATTTGGCTAGAGTAGTTTGGTACTCCATCAGAAACGTAACTTGGAATTTGAGCGTCTGTGGCTGAATGAAAATACCCACCTAAATAAAAAAATGTGAAGCAAACTATGTAGACTATGAGGCGTTGATATATACTATACACGGTGTCCGAGAATTTCTGGATACATTTCGAAAATTAATTTTAAAAAACTAATAATGTTTCAACTACGGGTTTTTAAAATGAGAGCGCATTTTAAAAAGTTTTTTTTTCAGATAGGCAAGACGCTGTTTCGGCGGTTCAGGGGGTCGTAAATTACTGGAAATCAAAAGTTTGTTTAGAGCCATTCAGAGAAGGAGTCATCTAATTAGGTAGTTTAGTGTCAGTCACCGGTGACAGATTTCCATTCGCAATGGCTACCGATCAGCAGAAGCCGATGCGAGTTTTCTGGTTTCTCCTTTCAGTTTTTCTTGAATATCTCGACAACTCTTCAGTTTTCCCACTACATGTGAATTAACAAATTAAAGAGAGCAAAATTCCCTACAAATACATGCTCTTATAATTCTTCCGGTTTTAATATTTTCGCAGATAATGGCTCTAAACTAATTTTTGATTTCCACTAATTTACGACCCACTGAACCACCGAAACCACGTGTTACCTGTCTGAAAAAAAAACTTTTTAAAAAGCGCTCTCATTTTTTTTTTAAATCGTAGTTGAAATATTATTAGTTTTTTTCATTAATTTTTGAAATGTGTCCACCCTGTATTATGTATCGACGCCAGCTACCTATTGTCTCTTTAATAATGTAGTTAATACTCGCATTTAATACATGCATTGATAATGATACTACTCATTGATAATGTACTTAATAATGCATTTAATACACGCATAGTTTAGGAGGATTTTTTCACTCATTTTCTCCACACAAATATATTTTGAGTTGATATGTATGGTTACGAAACATTACAAAATCGATACCTGTCCGATCTTATTTTACCACAATCTTATTTTTAGTTTTAACATAAGTAAAATTATATTTAAATAAATTTGTTGATTAAAAGTTAAAAGAAAATCAGTGTAGTAAATTTTTAGGATCCCCTGGGACATCGCCCAACTAGCACATTGGATAAAATGGCCCTGCTTGGCGACTGTCAAAGCAAACTTTGAAATTCGGTAATTCTTGAGAAGGTGCGCCAAAGAAGAGATGAAGCCCCAGGCGTGGCAGCCCGGTCGCCGCAGGAGTGTCTAAGTGGATCCGCAAATCGACAATCGAGGTTGTTGCATTTCGGCAGCCCCGGGCCTTCGGAAGCCGAGAGAAATGCGGCCCTCCTCTGTCCGTGGGTTCCGCTCCGGCTCACAGCCATCCGCAAGAGAAAAAAAAGGTCGAAATCCGCCGCCACCTGAGCCTACTTTTTCTTTCCGAGTACAGAACTTCCTTTTCCACTTCTGTAGAAAGAGGCGATAAATATTGCATTGATCCTCCGAACGCACAATCGCTGTCAATTAAACGAACACTTTCAAACGGTATCAGCTTGAAAGCGAGTCAGTTGAACGAAATTACACGACATGCCATAATGGCGTAAGTGCCTTAATTTTCAAGAACAGAAACGTTTCATATCGTCACTTAACGAACAACACCAACTATCTCACTTTTCAAAATTTTGCAAGAGAAAGAAAAACTTAATTTTTCCAAACCTAAAACGAATATTTGTAGTTTTTTTACCCATTTGGTATGAACATTTTCGGTCTAAAATAGGACTGTCAGAATTTTTCAAATTGATAAAGATATTCCTTTTCCACTTCTGTAGAAAGAGGCGATAAATATTGCATTAATCCTCCGAACACACAATCGCTGTCAATTAAACGAACTTTTCTAAACGGTATCAGCTTGAAAGAGAGTCAGTCTAACGAAATTACTCGACATTCCAAAATGGCGAAAGCGATTTTCAAGAACAGAAACGTTTCATATCGTCACTTAACGAACAATACCAACTATCTCACTTTTCCAAATTTTTCAAGAGGAAGAAAAAACTTAATTTTTTCAAACCAAGAACGAATATTTGTAATTTTTTCCCCCATTTGGTATGAACAATTTCGGTCTAAAATAGGACTGTAAGAATTTTTCAAATTGATAAAGATATTCCTTTTCCACTTCCGTAGAAGGAAGCGATAAATATTGCACGGATCCTTCGAACGCACAATCGCTGTCAATTAAACGAACATTTCCAAGCGGTATCAGTCTGAAAGCGAGTCAGTCTAACGAAATTTCATGGCATTCCAAAATGGCGAACGCTATTTTCAAGAACAGAAACGTTTCATATCGTCACTTAACGAACAACACCAACTATCTCACTTTTCAAAATTTTTCAAGAGGAAGAAAAAAACTTAATTTTTTTCAAACCAAGAACGAATATTTGTAATTTTTTCCCCCATTTGGTATGAACAATTTCGGTCTAAAATAGGACTGTAAGAATTTTTCAAATTGATAAAGATATTCCTTTTCCACTTCCGTAGAAGGAAGCGATAAATATTGCACGAATCCTTCGAACGCACAATCGCTGTCAATTAAACGAACATTTCCAAGCGGTATCAGTCTGAAAGCGAGTCAGTCTAACGAAATTTCATGGCATTCCAAAATGGCGAACGCTATTTTCAAGAACAGAAACGTTTCATATCGTCACTTAACGAACAACACCAACTATCTCACTTTTCCAAATATTGCAAGAGAAAGAAAAAACGTAATTTTTCCAAACCAAAAAAGGATATTTGCAATTCTTTCCCATTTGGTATGAATATTTTCGGTCTAAAAGAGGCTGTAAGAATTTTTCTATTTATAAATATATTAATGGTGGAAAAACTTTAAGAATCTCTTATCTAAATGATTTTTAATAGATTTAGTTTCAAGATATGTTAAAAAAGCTATTCCAATATGATAACTTCAGATTTGGCATGATATGAATTTAGCGGTCAATTTTCATTAATCTGTAACATGAAATAGAAAGTTCTTGTGTATACCTGTCTTACACAAGAAGTCCTCCGAAATGCTTAACAGTAGCGACTGAGATTTTCTCATTCTATTCTAAGGTCCATTTCTAGATCAAATGTGCCATTTTCGATTGTAAAAAGTGATCTCAAGATACTTAAAAGACTTCTCAAGATACTTAAGACAAAATGTACGCCAAATTTGAGCATGCTTGCTCATTTTTCGCCTCCTTCTGAAATAATTATCGAGTGAAGGTGATTCTGACATCTGACCAACTCTACACTGCATGTTCATAACAGATGTGAAAAAAAAACTCAGAAATATTCGTTATAGAATGTGAAAAATTTTGTTTTTTCCCCCAACTGCAAAATGTGGAAAATTGAGATAGGTAGTGTTCATTGTTACACGACAATATTGTTGCAAAAGTCTTACTGTGGGTGTATGGTTTAAACAGTCCAACACGCAGGACAATGGAGAATGAAGGTTTATTTACAAATATGCAACGTAAAGCACGTAGCACAGGTACAGGAAACAATAGTTCTTGCACAGATTACCAATGTAAACAGACAACAATTCGCAGGTATTAACAGTTCAGCACTTTGTTATCTAATGACATAAACAGTTCAGAAAAAAACTAATAACGACAATATCTGCACTTGCAATAGCGCTCAGCTCACCAGCTTACTAGCTCGCACAGCGGATAGGACTCCAAAGTCGTTCGCGCTCCAAGGCGATCCTAGTCGATCAGCAACACCCCCCTTCATCCAAGCGCTCTAATTATATAGTCTGCCGCGGCAGGCCGTGACGTCACATGGAATCTTCTAGTACATTCAAGCGTATCTCCTCTCCTAATAGAGATGTCGAGAAGATTCCAGCACCTTTGAGATCCCATATTTCGTCCCCAAATTTGTCGCCATGTTTGACGCCAAGGTCGGGGGACCAGACGTGGCTGCTTCTAGTCATCCCATACTTATCCCTGTAAAACTCTCTTCCCAACCATAAGACTCACATTGCTGGGAAGCGACTTTCCTTGTTTGTAACAATATTGTGCACTATGAGAAGATAGAAGTGGGGAAGAGACTAAAACATGTTCCACGGGATATTCATCGAAATATTTATAACTAGTCCCCTTCGTTCGCCGTGAGTATGATTTCAAATGAATCTTGCATCATTCATGGTTCTCTTAACAACGTAATTTTAAACTTCAGATTGTAGTAGATATTTAACCCATGTTCTGTTAGCGACCTTGGACCTCTTCTGTTCATTGTCTACATAAATGTTCCTGATGGATTCAAATAACTGACCATGTTATATAACCTCTAATTCCATGTTTCGTAGCTCTAACTAGCTTTTCGTAGCTGGGTACAGTAGTCTCCTGTAGAGAGCCAACACACACACATTCTCCTTTATCATTAGTGGAGATTTAATTCTAACACAAGAGAAAAAAAAGCCTATTACGTTCTTAATATTCTATTACTAGCCGCCTTCGGCGACCAGCTTGTTTGTCGGAGATTCAATGATTTCAATTGAATCTTGCATCATTTTATATTCAAGATTCTCTTAACAAGGTAATTTTAAACTTCAGATTACAATAGATATTTAACCCGTGTTCTTTCTATTAGTGATCTTGAACCTGTTCTGTTCATTGTCCACATAAATGTCCCTATCTTAGTCAAATACCTGACCATGTCATGTAACTTCTAATTCCACGTTGTTGGCACTTTCTTCACTTTCTTATTCCTCTTGTAAAATATGCATTTGATTTCAACATTAAAATGACGCGGCACATTTTATGGCCAGCGGCATGTTAGCTGGATTAAAACATGCTGAGAAAAGAATGAAATAATAAAATATGAAAGCAAATTGTATTATCTCAAATTACAACGATGAAAGAGAAATATGCAATTAAATATTTGTTTAAACAATGAAAACGTTTTGAGTTGCGTTGCAACAATGAAAAGTAATGTTGTAAATAATGCCGAAAAATATTTTTTAATTTATTCAAATTCGAGAAAACGTTTGTATTTAAATTATAAGTATACGTGAGCATTCAGGATATTCAACCTTCATACAATTCAATATTACTTTGGAAGATTCAATTTTAAAAACTACCAATTAATGCAAGAACCCTCATCATTTTGTTTCTCTTAGCGATCAAATTCAATTCAGCTCTTGCAGTGCCGATATCTTTGTGAATACTAACGGTATTGAACTGGAATTTTTATATAAGTTGGCCTGTATATATGGATCTTAAGTTATGAAAGAAAAATGACGCTACGTTTTGCCCATGCGCAGTAAAAAATGCTCAAAGTGTGGTTTCACCACGAAACCAATCAACACGAAAGGGTTAAAAGGTATGTGACTACCTTCCGAACAATTTTTAAAATTTTTTAAAAATTTTGATGAAACCTTCATGCTTTTAATTAAAATGAGTTATAAAACTAAGAATTCCAATGCAATTTAATTGGAAATTTCATTGAATTTTGAAAATTTGCACTTACGCCAAACCACATATAACAAGTTCTATTGAATATATTTCATTAATTTTTGCTCAGTATACAGCTAACATGCTTAACTGTGTTATGAACTAAAAGATTTCTAATACTTCTAAAAGATTTGGAAGTATTCCAAACTTCGGTAAACTAGAATTTAAAAATTTTAAAAATGTGGGGAGGCTGTCTTTTTCAAACAGCTGCTGATGTTAAAGGCGTAGGACTACTTTACTCGCGAGGCTTTTTTCCGATTTTCAATTTTTTTTGTAACTTCTGTTGTTACCCTTTATCTTTAAAATAAGACAATAGTTATGTTTTTAACATATGTAGTTACCGAGATATAGAGGATCTCCCATACAACGTTTTTTGTGGCGTTTTGGAGTGTGGATCAAATTCCTTCCTGAGACTCCAAGGGTAGGAACGTAGTCCTACATTAGAAGAAAACATAGATTTTTTTTCACTAAAAAGTCCTTAAAATAAATAAATATAGGCAGAGAGCTTAGATTTTAGTTGAAAACATAGCTAGAAACAAATAAAACATTTTGGCCAAATTTCATTTGAATATTTTTAAAACATTTTCCAAAATGATGTTTGCCGCGAAGAAAAATATCGAAAAACGCAATTTCTCAGAAAACGTGTTTAAAGATTTTCATAGAGTACAAAAAATTTTGTACTCACTTTAGAATCTTAAAACTAGCCATATTTATAAGTGAAACCCTCTTTTACTTGATTTTAAGAGACTTTTGTGTTCTTTTAGCTTTTTAGATTTTTTTTCCGAATGATTTTGTGTTGTAGGTAGTGAGTGACGTCTCGATATCTGAAATAGCTTTTTGTCAATTTCCATGTAATTTTTAAGCATCAATGGATAAATTTACATTTCAAAACATTTGAAAACAGGTAACAGTTCAAAATAAATGGAATTAAATTATAAAACTGCAATTTGAGCTCCAAAAAATAATTTTTACTGATGTAATTACTGTTGCGTTGTATTTTTTTTAAATTATAGCCAAAAACCAATAAAATAATGAAGATTAGAAATGGAAGCTTAAATCTATATTTTTAGACAATATATTGCTTGAGAATTAAAAAATAGTTGTTCAAACTAATTGTTTGTATTTTTAAGGCTCTTTAAATTCCCACTTCCGGTATCAGAATTGTCACTTCCGGTTTATTATTTATACTATAACATTACCTGTAATTATAGTAGAAACAAAAATAAAGCATTTTTAGATACCTAAATGTATGGCTTATAACATGAACAAATAAAACAAATTTCGAAAATTTTCAGCAAAACGAGGAATTTAGGGTAGTCGCATAAGAAACCTAATGGGAATACAAAAAAGAAGAAGAAACACATAAATTTTCATGTCTTGGCTATCAACACTGGAAGAAAAACCCCCAAGGATAAAATATTTTTAATAACCATGAAAATAAGTTGCCGATTTTATCTTCATTCTCTTTGAAACCCACCTGATTCTATCTTCATTAAATTGGATCAGTTGCTACAATTTTCATTCACCTTACTCACTTTTGAAAAATGCTGATTTCATCATTTTATTTCATTTTAAATAACATTTTCATAATTCAGAAAAGTAAATTTTTCATAAAACGCATACAATTCTGAAAAACGACAGCATTAGGTTAATTTTGTGGGTCTACTACTTTCCATAGCAGCGAATCTGTACCGCATGTTTTACTGCACGCATTCTTCCCAAGCAGAAAACGAACATTGCTCGTGATGGTGACAGTATTTTAAAAAATTATTTTAAAAGAATGAACAAACTTTCTGGATTCTTGCACTCTTAGAATGTTCCTAGCTATAATTTTAAAATGATATTAAAGTTTGAACATATTACTGCGACTTTCTTCATCAAAATAAAAATTACCTTTCACAGTAATTTACTGTTAGTGTACCAGAACTTCGGCTGTAAAAAAATCATGTTAACCCTTCATAAAGCTTTTTTCTCTAGTAATGGTTTAATAAAATAACTTTGGTACTAAGATTAATTTAAGAAAAGAAATTCCTTTACCTTATTGGATGATATCATGTTTTTGTTAATTACTTTAAGTAATTAATAATTACAGTCGGACCTCTATTTAACGAACCTCTATTTTGCGAATTTCTCTATTTTGCAAACTTTTTCTTTGCGAAGAACATTTTGCGAATTTCTTCGTAAAATAACCTCCAAATAGCGAAGTGCATTCTCTATTTAACGAAATTTTTCTTGTAGTCCAATATTTTTTTTCTCCCTATTTCTCAAAATATTTCTGAACATTTCAAACTTATTCGTTCTTTTAGCACATTTTGTGCTGATCAATGACCTTGAAGCTGGAAAATGTCAAAGTGAAAGTGCTTGAGCATCAAAGAAAAAAATTTAATTCTTTACGAGGTGGATAAAGACGTGGAAAAAAAAGGATAATGCTTTAAAATTTGGTATTCCTCCAAACAGCTTATCAACCATAATAAAAAAAAATCGTGATAAGATACAAGATTATGATTCATCGAATTCTTGTTCAAAATAAGCATGTGCCTTTGAAGATGTGAATGGAGCAGTTTTGAAGTGGACAGTGTGAAAAATAAAAACAATACCGCAATGAATTGCGATGAAAACAAAGATGATGAAGATGGAAATGATCATGATGCAGAAATCAATAAACCTTCGTACAGTGTATTCCCGGCCAATGTTTTGTTTTATTCTTGTTTTCCTTGCAAATTTTTTTTGATGGGTAAAATATATAAAACAAATAGATATTAATTTGCAAAATAAAAGTGTGATTAATTACCTTTCTAACAATATTTAGTGTTTATGAATTTAAAATCTGTTTGGTGTAGTTTAAAGTATTTTAAAAGGTCAATCTCTATTTAACGAATTTTCTATATAACGAACTTTTTTTCGGGATTTAGCGACTTCTTAAATAGAGGTCCGACTGTAATTACTAAATCAAGACACATCGTTATGGTTTGAGATGAGAAACTGGAACATCCAGGTTTTTGTTTCATCGAAAAATTAATCATAGAAGGAATCTAAATTTCTAAAAAAATTTGATTAAATTCCATCTTGTATGCGCAAGCATTTCAAAATTAAATTAAAGGTTTAACATTTAGCCAAAAACAATTTTCGTATCATAGATTTATTGAAAAACACAAATATTATTAGAATACTTAATTAGAAAACTTAAATAGAAAAAAAATACTTATTAGCGTTTTGAAATTGCTTATTGTTTTCAAACGAAAAAAATATATAATATAAATATATTTAAAAAATTTAGTAAATCTTCAGCATTTTGGGAAAAAAAAATATGTATGGAATTATATCAACTTTTATTTCGAGTGAAATACTCACTTTTAGATTTTCAAATCTGGCAGCACAATTCATTTAAACCTATTTAAAGGTAAATTTATCTCTTCTAAACAAAAAGGAAACAGAAAAAATATTCTAAAAGGAACGTTTACCTAAAAGATTTGAAACCTCAATTTTTATACTAAATTACTCCAGCTTTAAACTTCCATGGCCGGCGCAAAAAACACAACGAATGGAGATAATTAAATTAAACTTTTTCTAACCTAACTTCCTTTTTTTTTGTTCGAAGATAAATAATCGAATTCAATCGTACGCTTGGAAACTCGAAGGGAAAAAAAGAGCACATCGGAAGACATCAATAAAGAGTCGTTCTATAAACATCAGAATGGTGAAATAAAAAAGTTCTTGTGCACCTGCGTCCCGTCCTGGTGTGTTATTGCGACCGCAGAATCTATTCCCGCCTTTTGGAATTCCGGGCTGAGTTGTTTGCGAAAGCGCCTCATCTGCATATTTATTCCGAAAGAAAACAATCAGTGGCTCGCTGTAACCGCAGCCTTTGCTCGAAGAGAATTCGATGAAGCTTCGATTCGCTCCCGTATTGGCGCGCCCTCCAAAAGAGCGCGAAGACGCTATGAATGGTTCAGTTGGAAGCCGTGGGATGTTCTGGCCCAAACGAGAACAGCCAAAAGCATCTCTTTTTTTGCTCGAAAAGGCATACAGAATGGAAGAACAGTAGAATTTAATTTTCTATATTTCTGAAAAGAACCCAAGTTATCTTTGAAACCATTACTGGAATACTCAGAGCATATATTTAATGCAGTGAATAGCTCTATTGTATTACTATGCACCAACATAATGTTATTTGGGGCAGGGGCGGTTTAAACGCAAAGCAAGCACAAGGGCACCGAAATTAATATTTCCTATAGCGATAGATTTAGTTTTTCTGGAAACTCCTCTAATGAAATTTACAGTTAAGAGATTCTTACGAAGCTGTTATTTAAATAACACTGCACAACAAATTTGAACTTTTTTTCTGTCCTTTATATGAAACTATGCGATTCTGTATAAACTGTAGGTCCTAGTGAAATCTTTCCCCATGCTCATCACCAATTGCGCCAAGGTTTTGAGGAAAGAAGTCCAGACGTGAGTCCAAAACGTGTAGTTTTAATGACATATTACAACCTATAACACGAAAGTATTTCACTATGTCACTAACAAGATCTTCATAGTTTTCAGCTTTCTTATGTCCAAGGAAATGTGCGCACACTGATTTGAATGCCAGACAGGCTGCTTTTTCTGCTTCTGTCAGTTTTTTTCAAACTCTTCATCACGAAAGACTGCTTTAATTTGTGGGCCAATAAAAAACCCTTCTTTTACCTTTGCCTCTCTTAAATGTTTGAATTTGTTCCTGAGATGCAAGAAAGCCGCTCTTTCTCTGTACAGAGCTTTCACAAATATTTCCATCAAACCGAGTTTAATGTGGAATGGTGGAAGAAAGACACATTACGGATTCACAAGTCATATGACATGTTTTTGGTGCCAGGAATAAATTTTTTTCTTGGAGGCCACTTTTTACGGATGTGGCTTTTTGGAGCTAAAATGTAGATTTTTGGAAAAATGGTGCGTGGCAAAGAAAAAATAATTACAGATTCGCTATTTTCAGCCAAAAATATACAAGAAACACATATTTTCATCTAAAGGACATTTTTCATGTTGTACAGTGCAATTCGAGTGATTGATTAGCTTCCTTATTCAATGATTATTCCCACTTAAGGTGACACCTCAGATATGGGGATGAGATCCTGCCGTACAAGTAAGCAGAGTCTCGCTTCCCGGTAATATATATAGTAATGGTGTAGGTCGAGTTATCCCTACCGATGACGGGTCTTACCTCTATCTGACGGGTCGTCACATGAGCTTCTTGTAATGGAGGCTAAAATAGGGGGCCACAGTGCTCGATTAATTGTCTTGGCGGTCGGATCATTCACGTCTTTCCCGCGTTCTCTGCCCAGACGGGAGTAACTCGTTTATGGTTAATCAATGATTTTCAAATACTTCAGTAGCCTACAGTATTCTTATACACTGTCTTGTATATACGATTCAATTCTCTACTTACGACTAATCTCTTTTCTGCATTAAGTTATTGTTATGTCGAATGGGGCCTCAATCACCTCTGGGTCTGCGTAACATCGTCACTTTCTGATATTTTCATCCCTAATACTATAACGTCTTTTCTTTTAATTTTCATTGAGAAAGTAATTCGGACTTTTTGTACTGATGTTCATTCAGGCAGGAACGGAGAGTCCAATGCTGATGAGTAGAAAAGTCGCGCCACTGCGCGGCATAGCATTCAAAGAACGTAACCTGCAGAGTTTTGAATACCTATCGCGAAAGTACGTAAGTATATTTTGTATGAAATTCAGATTCGCAAGCTTCTTACCAAGTAATATTTATAGGATTCTCTATGGATCTATGGCATCATCGAATTGTAGTGGTTGCGAGATTCGTTAAGTCGATAGTAATGTTATAACTGTGCTTTGCTGTTATAATACGTACAAGAATATAAGTAGTGTGAAAAGTATTTGGAAAACAGCCAAGGCTGCGTATATAATAATCAATAATTCCCTCTGGTTGTACCTATTAGGACATAGTAGCTGCTCGTACTGCTCACGTTTAAGGGAGCACAGCAATGGGTAGCGATTGCTCGTGTACTGACGTGGGGAATTTCTTCTGCAAGAATTACCTCTGGTTGTAACTATTAGGACAAAATAGCTCCTCGCACTGCTCATTTTTAAGGCAGTACAACATTGAGTA
>BGPR01003440.1:35844-49648 GCA_013235015.1 Araneus ventricosus
CTTCTGCAAGAATTCCCTCTGGTTGTAACTATTAGGACATAATAGCTGCTCGTACTGCTCATTTTTAAGGCAGTACAACAATTAGTAATGATTGCTCGTGTACTGGAATGGGAAATTTCTTCTGCAAGAATTCCCTCTGGTTGTAACTATTAGGGCATAGCAGCTGTTCGTACTGCTCATTTTTAAGGGAGTACAACAATGAACAATGATGGCTCGTGTACTGGGGTGGGGAATTTCTTCTGCAAGAATTCCCTCTGGTTGTAACTATTAGGGCATAGCAGCTGTTCGTACTGCTCATTTTTAAGGCAGTACAACAATGAATAATGATTGCTCGTGTACTGGAGTGGGAAATTTCTTCTGCAAGAATCCCCTTTGGTTGTAACTATTTGAACATAATAGCTGTTCTTACTGCTCATGTTTAAGGGAGCACAGCAATGGGTAGCGACTGCTCGTGTTCTGGCGTGGGGAATTTCTTCTGCATTATGAGGTACCATCTCTTCCATTTCATGTGTCATTTCCAGATTCATGGTATGCCTCTCGAAGAAACCCGTTTCGCATAATCTTTGATGCAGCCATTGGACCACGGTGGCCTAGTGGTAAGGTCTCGGCTTTGGGACAGGAGATCTTCCAGGTTCGAACCCGATTCCGCTGAAGATTCGTCGTGTATTGGGCGTGTTGAAAGTTAAATCATACGCAGGGGTCAAACGTCCTCCCGCTGGTGTGGTGCAAGAATGCCCACATTGACCCGGCCTACCCAATAAGGGTGTAAGGCCTGGAGAGAGCCAGCGGGAGAGAGCCTCCCCACCAGCATGTGGTGGACGGGATTTATTAGGTACAATAAAATGATACGGGCATTGCCCGAACAGGGACAGTTCTTTTAAATACAAGAGAGCTGGGAGTATAAACATGGTTCGACCCACCTCGGTGGGGAGAGGATAGCTTGGTTTACATGTACTCAACTACCAAGTGTGGCGAATGATACTCACAAAATAAAGAATGACAAAATGAAGGCTCTGTCTTTTCATATAAAATATAAAAGCTTCCCTAACGCAATACATTAAAAAACTTCTCGGGCAAGCAAGGAACAGTAAATATATATAAAAAATATATAAGTATTGAAGAAGAAACAAACAAATAAACAGAGAAAAGGCAGTATAAATCAGATATATAAATAAGTCAAACATTGAAACCCCACAATATAAAAACAAAACACACTCACAAATAACACTACACATCAAATGACACACAAAACACAAATATGAACTGTACAAAACATTGAATTAGAAATTCATAAATTTAAAAGAAACAGTTGAGGTGTCGTCTTCGTCATCTGACCGTGGTTCAAAATTAGGAGATCCGCCCCAAAATAGCCCTCGCGTTGCTTCAAAATGGGACGTTAATATAACTAAACTAAACTAAACTTGATGCAGCCATGTGAACGTCTGGTGGTTCGTCTCTTCGGGTTGCGATCCAGGCAGGGGCGAATTAAAGGTAAGGTGAACTAGGAGCGCCAGGAGCCCTGGGCTGAAAGGCCGCCAAAATGATTTTATATAATTAGTTTATATTTAGATTTTTTATATTTAGTTTTGCTTGAAACTTTTCAAATTCATTTCCAGCTAACAATTTCTTACGAAATTAGTTTCGTTCAAACTTTCAAGTTGTTTCTTTAGAGTAACTTTTAAGATGAAGGAAGTTTGATTTTTAAAAATCAAAGTTTCTTTCAAATTCATTTTCAGTTAACACTTTCAATCATTAGATTGAAAGATAAACTTCCATTTTCAATGATTATCAAATACTTGAGTATGCATTAGTATTAATGGATCAGTTCAGCAAATGAGACTATTATAATTAATAATTATTATAAATGTACAATAATTAATACAATATAATATGATAATTATTTATTTCCTGCATTAAATTAGCTATTTAGGAGAATAGACCTTTCAGAAATAGGCTAAGAAATCATTCACCTACGATTTCCATCCATTTCTACCTCACACTCTTATTAAAAGCCTACTATTGAAGTATAAAACTCAATAAATGTAGAGTTACGGAAATAAAAATTTTTAAAATGATAAATATTATTTCTAAATATAATGACTATTTTGTCGATGTATACAGTGCATATATGCAATACTCTCAGAGGGCTTGGAAGAGTTCACCGCCATGAGCCTTTAAGAAGCTTCACCCGTTTGGGACGGCGCATTGTTTTGGATATATCCCCAGAAGCCAAAATGTTTTTGCTTTATATTGACCATTTTTAATGAAAAAACATGTTTGCATTAGAAATCAGTCACTTCGTAACTCATTTCGTACAAATAAGATGATTGAACACCATGTGTGCTGGTATAGACTCCTCAGAATAGTTTGACGTGGAAGCGTCTCTCCGCTCGTTACAGTGATAGTCGGTCGAACTTTCTTGTATGACAAAAATGCCGTCAGATTTGAATCGCTAATAACTACGAGACTAATAATGCGAAAAGAATGGTTGACCCCAAGACGGATAGATCATATCTGTAAGAATTTGTCGCTTAGTATTTGTTTACCCTTGGGTCACTCATTTTAGTAAGGTGACCAACTTTAGTTCGAACATTCGCTGGAACAAAAGGAGGACATGAATAAATTGAAGCTTAAAAATATCATAAATAAAAGAAACCTTTAATTTATTGCAACAATAATACAGAATACACTATGATATCATAAATTCATAAAAAAAAATACATTTGTAAGCATAATTTGTTGTGCACTTCTTGATGAAGGACAGAACTTAGAAAAGGAGGACTGTCCTTCCAAAAGGACAGTTGGCCACCTTAATTTTAGGGACTAAATTGAAACCAATACCAATTTTAGGTTTACACACTTTATCCACCCCTGGGTACAGGTGCATAGCGGTTCACCTTGCAATCAACAACTCCATAAGTTAGGTGCGTATCCGCTACATTTGTAAAACTTTTTATCCCACTATTTCTGCGGGAAGTTGTTGAATGACGGTTTTCTCTTTAACAACGCCCTGTAACCCGTAACAATTGGGTGTCGAACCGAGCACGGCTGTCTGATTCCGAGTCTTCTTTGAACAATCTACCCTCTCAGCAGTTTGCACAGCAGTGGAGAATCATCCTATATAAGCTTAATTCCGTAGGTTTTTTATGATCGTAAATCTTTGCTGTTTTAGACAGACTTTAGCAGAACCTCTCTGTGGAGAGCGAGAGAAAAAAAATCTGTATTGGGACAATCTGTGAGAATAAAAACCTTAATTTCTTTCTGCACAAATCCTCACATACATGTGGTAAGTCCAAATAGATTAACCTATTGCATTACGTTTTTATTTAACCTCCTAATTAGATGCCACCACGTATTTGATATATTTGTTTAATTATTTCATTCTATTTAAGATTGTAAAGGATACTTGCGACCTTTAAGCGTGTCCAGGTGATTTTTGTATTTAAAATTAATTATAAGGTGTGCTCAAATGAAAAGGAGAACTTAAGCTGTATCGGCGTAGTATCAAATCCCAGTGAGTTAATGTGCTAGCCGATAGATGGCGTGGTGTTATTCCCAGTTGCACCTGCGTAGTTAACGTCTTCGCATCAATATCCTCATTTCTGGAGAGTTGTTTCCGCAGTTCGTTGCATGATGGATTCCTCCAGATCAGCACAAAGAGCAGTTATCCAATTTATTCGCGCAGAAGGGAGCATGCTTCACAAATGTATCGCAGGATGAAAGAGGTGTACGGAGAGCAGTGTCTCGCACGGTGCACCATATTCCGGTGGTGTCAGCGTTATGAGGCGAGACGCGTAAACATCAAAGACTTGCCAAGCCCTGGGCAGGCGCACGTTGTGACCAATACTGCCACGATTTCGGCTGTGGATGAGCTCATACGGCAGAATCTTCGGATCACCGCACGTGAAATTGCTGTTGAACTGTCGATAAGCAAAGGAACTGTGCATCACATAATCCACGAAAAGCTCGGTTATGTCAAAGTTTGTGCACAGTGGGTTCTCAAGCATCTATCAGAGAAACAGAAAACGGCGAGAATGGGTGTTTGCCTGACCAAGGAGTTTCCGCATTGAAGCCATCTGCTACCTTCCTACTTCGGTGGGATCAGTGTGTCAATGGCGATTATTTATAGTTGTACTGTTCCACATGAGCTGTAATTAGAATATTGTTATTAAAATTTCTTTACTTATAACTGTTGTCTCCCTTTCAGTTGGGCGCACTTTATATTATGTTGACTTAACTACGGATTTAAATAGCGTACGGGCACAAATGAGCCGAACGTATGACATGCAAAGTCGACCAAGAAGAAGTTAACTGATTTTATTTTCAGATAGCTGTTTCGATTTGTTAGTTGTTTCACTTTTTAGTTAAGAGTTCATATTAAAAAAGAACTAAGCTAGCTATAAACTTTTAAATAGTTAGCTTTTAATAGAATTCTCCCTCACAACTTTTACTATACGTGGAACATGATCATCCTAATATAGCCCAGGTGGATGCATCACTGTGAAGGAAAGAAAGAAAAAGTAACAGCAAAATATAATATTTATGCTAAATGCTTTATTGTTGAAAGAGGCCACGGTGACAAAGTCTCAGCGTTGGGACCGGAGGGTTCCAGGTTCAAAATCCGACTCCATTGAAGAAACTCCGTGCTTGCGAAATCTAAAGTCGAGGATTAAACGCCCTCCCCTCTGGTGTGGTGAGTAAGCTCGAAGAGGACGATGACAGCTCAAGCCCTTGTCATCTGATCGCGGTTTAAAATTACGAAGACCGTTCCAAAACAGTCCTCGTGTTTCTTCGAAGCGGTTTTTAATATAACAAACTAACAATTAAAAATTTTTAATTATCAACTTAGTTTCGCCATTTCTGGAATTATATCATTTTATTATTTTTATATATTTGTTGGATTTCGACCAATGCCTCCTATCTCTCCTTCTAGTCAGTTCCCCAGACTATGCACCTTGATTCTAGATCGTCCCGGATAAAGTTTTAGAAAGTCTAGTTTACCTTAGTAAAGCGTATATCACACGCAGAGCCCTCGTGAGCTGTTTTCTGCAGCGTGAGCGCAATGCCATTTACCAAAAAGTTTGTAGTAAGTAAAGCATTGAGACAACCAGTCAGAGAGGATTTCGGTCATCGTTGAGGCGAACTACGTCACCGTCAAAGTCACACCCGATTGGTTTGAATTTTTGCTTCTGACAATTTTCCGTCACCATCGTGTGCATTTTCAAGCCGGTTGAATACAGCCCACGATTTCCGTCATCATGTCTGACCAGTCACGTGCTACAAACTTTTTTGGTGAGTGGCATTGAGCTCATGCTGACGAAAACAGCTTACGATAGCTCTCCCTGTGATATCCACTCTAGGGTGCTCGCTGTAACCAATAAAAAACTCCTTTCGCGGCAAGACTAACATCCTGCCTAGATATTCAAACCCATTTCTTTCTGTCTCGCAAGGATTCTGAAGAGGAGGAGGAAAACAAAACAACGAATCCAGCCTCTCGGGCGAGAAATCACAACAAAACTAATGTAATCACCAAACCTCGGTCTAAACACCGCATCACTTCCTCTCCCCAGATGGTCAATCGTCCACTCGAGCATCGGAAGAAAAACGACACCATTATCCACTCCTTTCACGTCCACTTCTTAAACCTGCTCGCCCCCCTCCAGCCCCAGAATGCCCATTTCACGCTACAAGGATTTGATTAGACTTTGACCCTATCATCCGACGGCGTTTATTTTGGGCCTCTCACTTCCCTGTTTCACCCGCGGTCATTCGTCTTTTCCCGGTGGGGAAAGGGAAAAAACGGGAGAGGGAGGATTCCCTCGGGACCGGTCAGTGGGGGGGAAGGGACGGGAGGGTGATTACTCACCCCCCATCCCCCAACAATGTTCTCTCAGAGCTATTTTATTCGTAAAGAGAGGGAAGTGAGTGGGCAAGTGGCAGTGGAGATTTTATTGAAATGGACTGGGGGTTGGCGTACAGTGGGAAAATCGGTACGTTCGTATGAGAAGAAGGATATGGGAGAGTCAATCCTCAGGTCGTACGTAGAGATTACCTGAATGAATTTGTGTTGTTTTTTCTATTGCCGGGATTTAGATTTCTGCATATTAAAGCTTTCTATGTACTGGAAGCCAATACATTGGGAACTATCAGTAGCGGCGACTCGAGGGAAGCGGTGGGCAGAATAGCCCCCCCCCCCTTTTTTTTGCAGGAAAAATTTCATTTTTATTTCATTTTAGCTACTTAAAACTAGGAATTACAAAAAATAAATAGTGTTCAAGAAAGCTAGCTAATTTTGCAACTAGATTTTTAAATTTTGTTGTCAATACCTCATACTGCCGGGTTCTTTTACATGTCTCCAAATTTTTTGCCGCCCAGTCACAGCTACTGGCAACTTTGACCTCCTGCCCCAAATGGAATACAATCGATGAATTTTGGGACGTTTCGGCTTGGCAAATGAAAATTAATAAACAAAAATAGGTAATGACTTTTTCTCGATTTAAAAAGTTTTATTAGAACTGGATTAGAACGTTTTATTGGAACCCTCACAAAGCGGTTCCAATGCCAATTCTGGCACTCTTTTCTGAAAAAGTTGTCGACTTTATTTTTAAAAAATGAAAAAGACAATTTGATTTTCTAGTACCAGCTATGTTAACAGAGACCTCGGACTCGAGGTTCTAGTGTAAATAAAACAACTAAGGAAATTTCTTTCACTTAGAAGATTTCATAAAACTTGTTGAATATTTTGCATGGAATATATTTTTAATCCTCATCTATAAACGCTTATTTTCTGATTTATTTTCCAACTTTGAGATCGAGGCAACATTTTTTGGGCTAGATTTTACTGAAATGGACTGGGGTCGGAGTACCGTGGTGAAGAACTGCTCCTCAGTCGGTTTGCTCGTATGAGATGGAAGGGTATAGAAGAGAGTCAATTTTGTAGGGCGTACGCAGAGATTATTTGATTGAATTTATGTTGTTTTTCTATTGATGAGATTCGGCTGTCTGCATAATAAAGATTTCTAAGTGCTGTAAGTGAAGCCATTTGAAACTATCAGCTCTTACTCCGAATGGAATACATAATGGCTTGCCGTGGTTCCAAAACCTACTGAAGCATTCGAATTTTAAAAGGACTAATAGCAAGCTCAATGTTATCCATACAAATAATACTACATATTTGCGCTCGTAAAAATGTAATCAATCGTAAAAAATTTCATTTCGTAATTTTATTTTCAGCGCTCAAAAGAATATGCTCCGCACCAGCTTCGAAAAGTCACGTGAGGGCAAATAATATTGCATAAAGAGCGTAACCCAACAAAACCGATAGCTGGCGGAATGAAGCACGAATTACTTGCTTGCTTTAAATACGAATTTTTTACGTTACTCCAACAATCTACTCGAAATTCAGGTTCACTGAAAGTGTTCCGAGATCTGTTGTGCCGCACTTCCATTCACACAATAAGGGGTAGGGGATAGGTATTAGGGACAAACGAAAAGAGAAAGCGCTTCCTTTGAAAGTTTTCGAGAGAAACGAAATTGTAACATGAGCTACACAGATTAAGAAAGCAAACCGTTTACTGAAGTAATGTTTCACTTGCCTTTGGGGATGCTTCGGCTTGACAATTGAAAATTAGTAAACAAAAATAGTTAATGAAGTCTTCTTGATTTAAAACGCTTTATCGGAATTTTTCAAATGATTTCATATAGTCAAACTTTTTCGTTTATCGTTAATTAATGCTTCATTTATACATCAAATTATCCTTAAAGAAGAGTTACATGGGCTCTGAGTAGTACAAAAATATTGCGGCTGATGAAACCAAAATTGGTGGAGATACGTTTCAAAATTAGATTACTCAAACAATGGTACCAAAAGTGGCCTCAAATAGCTCTGCATATCATGTCAATCAACATACTTACAAGTCGAGGTGAAAATATACAAATTTCAATGGGGAACTTTAGCATTTTTTAAAAACGCATGAAAGCAATACGTATTTATAGGAAAAATCATTCTAATTTCAAATATTCAAGTGAAATTTTACATAAAAAATTATTTATTTAAATATTGAGGGCGAAAGATACGCTGAAATAGCAGGAATGATGATGCAATCCGAAACGCACTCTGATTGGCCGAGTAGATCTGGACGTCACATGTGCCTTCCTTCGCATACTTCTCTTTCGTTACTTTTGTACCATGTTCTGATTCAAGGCTTTTGTACTAGCTTACATTTTAGAAGTGAAGTTTTCGGCTTTTCTACTATTCAACGTTTAATTTCATAATGGATATTGGTTTTGTGCAAGGTAAATCTGATAATTTGCCAAGGATCGATTCTATAATGATGGCAAAGAAACAGCACACAAAATGTTGGCTCATAAATTATCTCGTAAG
The DNA here is from genome assembly GCA_013235015.1 of Araneus ventricosus. NCBI lineage: Eukaryota > Metazoa > Arthropoda > Arachnida > Araneae > Araneidae > Araneus > Araneus ventricosus. Next base: position 44,228 of record BGPR01003440.1, read on the forward strand.
AAAAACTGTTCGTAGATTCCCTTGAATGCATTTATTAACCGGAACAAAGCTCTATTCTATACCACAATAGACTTCGCCTTAGGAAAAACGGGTAGGATAGTCAAAAGCATCAGGCAACAATAAATTGAAGAGGGGCCCTCGGACATTTCGAGAAGATGCTGCGATTTCTGTCGCACAAGAAAGAATGAAAAGCTGAGAACCTGATTTTGCATGTTCTGTGAAATTTCGTATGCCTGCAAAAAAAACCCCACCAAATCAAAAAAAAAAAAAAACCAGGATTATACTTATTTCAGAAGTTCCGCTCAAAATAAATTCAGGTACGACATTTTTTTAAATACTCCTGTGCATTTGAAAAATTAATTTTATTTTATATAGTTTTATATTACTCTGCCATGAAGAATATAAATTATTTACTTCGCACAGGTATTAATTTTAAGATATTAGTTAATAGCAATTAATATAAAAAATCCGGTAAAAATTACTTATATAAAGAAACCTATATAAATTTGAAATAATATTCAAACACGACCGAATGCGACTAATCTAGGAATTTAAGGTTACCATGTACAAATCGACAATCGCTAGATGTGCGGTGGTATAAAATTATCTACCTTTTTTCAATTATAATAATTGATAAGTAAATTGACTTTTTGAAGACTGATTTTAATTTGAATAGGCTCATTGAATATAAATGATTTATTTTGCATCAAAAATTCTGTGAATTATCATTTTGCGCTACAAATAAAAATTATTTTCATCATCAAAAAAGTCATGAATTTAAATTTATATTTCAGATATTCTAATTAATTTTGAATGGTACTGTAATTTAAAAAATATAAGAAACATTTGAATATCCATGGAAATAATATAAGCAGTAATATAACAAGAGAAAGTTTTTTTTTATCTTAAAGAGGTTGAGACAGCCTCTGTGCCAACGCCCCTCAAAAGGTTAAAATATAAATTCTATGTAAACAAATAGAAGGAAAAAATTAATTAATTTTAACTATTTGCTTTAAAATTGATAATTAAAATCTCACTTATACTTATATTAAAAAAAAAAAGGATATCGAGTTCAAGGCTGTTCGTCCCTGTGCTTCGTGATATACAATTTTAATAGATATAATATAGATAAATTATTCATCGGGTGTCGTTATAGTTGTATTAACACATGTAGGAACAACACAATACTTGTATCTTTCCGACATTATTTTATCTGATGCGGTAGTCGGAAAATATAGAGAGAAAAAAAAAAGCAAAATCTCTATAGCGAGCGAACGGGAACTCTCCCCTGTTTGGACACATGTGACGTCAGACCCGCTTCGTGCCAAAATGGATCGTTTTTCCCGCGTCATCTGAGAGACGAACTTTGATCGCAAATATATAAAAAAAAGTGCCTTGAAATTTTTAAAAAAATATTATTGCTCATTTTGAAGCATTTTCAATCGATTAGAAAATTTTTTAAAAAATGCCAAAGTTCCCCATTACTAGAAATCTTGATGTAGTTATAGGATGATTAGGAATGTTAGTGGAAATAATGCATTCCGTATTCGAAGTCGGTTTTGAGTATCTCTTTGCACACTTCTCTGGTTAAGAGATTGAGATTTGCTTATAAATTTTATAATAAGTACTTCTGTATAATGTATAAAATTAGCAACAATACTTCTGGCAGCTGTAGTGATGTTTTGTAGATTGATCCGAAAATAAATAAATGGGCAGAATGGAAGCGAATTCACTTGGAAGTATTGCAGTGCCTTAGCAGAAAAAACATTTTGGGCTTCATTATATACAATTTGGGCTTTCTCTTTCAAGTTTGGCTGAAAGACCCACATCCAGAACTTCATACAATGACTGGAAAATATTAAAGATGATTGAAGCTGTATTTGAGAGAAATACAAACTTTCAAACCGGAGTGATGTATTTATTTTTTGATGCTTAGAATTGTAAATCATGATCATTTTAATAGTGAAATTAAAAGTAAGCTTCTAGAACAATTACAATAATTTGTTCATATGGTTTTCTTTAAAAAAAACTGCGTAAAACATATCTTTTGGTTATTTCTAATAGAAACAAACGACTTCAAAAGTATTATAGCCTGTGATACTACTCAATGAGCATTAGGGCTCCTGGTGAAACCTCTTTTGAAAATAACATCATGGTCCTTCTGGATGATAAGGAAATGGAGCCAGGAAAATTAGAATTGACAAAGAAAAAAAAATCGCAGTTCAAGCATTCATATTGTTACAAAGATGTAATCTCGCTTTCCTGCCTCGCTAGTCTTATAGTTGGGAAGGGAGTTTTACAGGGGTAAGCATGGAGTGACGGGCAGCGGCCATTCCGGGACCCCTGACCTTGGCGACGAGCTGAGCGACTTGGCGACAAATACATGATTCTAGAAAATGCAATCTTTTTCTCGATATCTCTATTAGGAAAGAAAACAAGCTCGAATGTACGAGAAAACTCCATATGACGTCACGGCCTGTCGGGGAGAGTATATAAGGGCAGCACTTAGATCAGAGAGCAGTGTGTGTTGATCGACTGGAACGACTTTGGAGTTTCGTCTGCAGAGATAGCTAGAAAGCCGGTGAGCTTAGCTCTATTGAGAGTGCTGTTATTGTCAATATTAGTTATTCGCCGACTGTTTGTGTTGCTAAATATCAAAGTGCTGAACTGTTATTACCTGTGAATTGTTGTCTGTTTGCGTTTCTAATCTGTGTACAATCTATTGTTCCTGTTACCTGTGCTACTTGTTTTCCTGCATATTTGTGAATAAACCTTCATTCTCCATTATCCTGCGTGTTGGACTGTTTCCACTGTACACCCACAGAACGATTTTTGTAACAATATTAACGCATTAAAACTTAAAATGAGTTTTTATTAACATTTCGTAATGGAAGTAATCAAAAACTACATTTTGTATTTTGATCGTGTAGTTTTTCGGATTTCATGTTTTCAAACTATAAATTGTTGTTTTCTCTTTCGATATTTCAAAATAAAAAAAAAGAAAAACCGTAGTCTTAAGAAAATTGTTTAAGACTTCAGTTTAAGTTTCTGGAATGTAATAAAATTATTATACAAAATTCAGCCGGATATCTGTAGCTCCAATTTCCCTTATCTGAAAATAAAATTGTTCCATACTCTTATTCGAAAGCTAGAATGCACCCATCGTGAGTGTTCTCCCCTCGACTATCTAAAGGCGCTTATACACTTGCAATCCGAACGGTTTGTGAGCCGCTCGGCAGCCGTTCGAAGAAATAATTTTCACGAGGAATCAACGAACCATGGGGAAAGAGCAAACGCACTTCGAACCATTAATCATCGCTTGTCAGTCTCCAATAGAGGGGAGAGGGTCTTTGGAAGAGCTTTACAACACGCATTGGTTTTCTGGTTTAAAGGAGATTGGCGGGGAACGACGAAGTCCACTCGCCCACGTGAACTGCGAATTCCTTTTGTGTTGATCAAGCAACCGACGGGATTTAGTTCACCGTGAGCGGTTCGGAGACTCAGTGGCGTAGAAACAGGGCGGAAGGGGGTATAGATGCCCGGCACCACACTTACAGACGCCATGGAGATATTTATGTCAATTTCTAAATACGAAGAGGGGTACGAAATAATATCGCCATGCCCCGGGCCCCATTCACCCTTGCTACGCCACTGAGGAGCAGAAAAATCACATTTTCCCGCTTTAAATTCTCTACGCCACTGGATGTTAACCAGATTGCGTATACAGGGAGGTTGCCTATTTTAACCTCCAATGCAAGTGTCTCCCGAGTGCAGTGACGTAGTGACTGGGAAACGTATATGGAAAGACGGGGCCGAGGTTTTGAGGACAAAGAAAGCAGAACATAAGGTTGTATTTGCCGAATTTTTAAGATGTATATGATGAGGCGGCGGAAAAATAATATTATACCACGGGTGTCACTTACCCTACCTACCGCTCTCGTCGAACCAAACACCCCGTCCACACCTTTGAATAAGTTTTTTGCGAGCGGTTTGCGAACCTTTCGGCTCGTAGGTGTATACGTGCACTGTGTTGACTTCCGAGATAAGAATGGTTTGACGGAGCACCCGGCCCCAAAAGGGCCATCTCCGGTAATGATGGAATGAAGAAGGTTTAACTTTTAAGTAGTTTTCCATAAGCTGTGAGTATCTAAAGAGAATGTGTGGAAAAGGCAAGATCGGAGAAGGAACTGAAGTTTCGTGAAGACCAGCCGCTTAAAAATCTACCTGAAGAGCCAATCAGGGCGCGTCCCTTGGTGGTCGAAGGAACATGGAAATTTTGTTGAGAGATTTTCCTTGCATGGATCAGGCAAGGAGCACTTTTTAATTACATATTTTCAGTAGAATAGTGAATTTTTCATGCTTGTCTTTACAATTTACAAGTTGTTTGCTAACTTCTATGAGGTTTGGGAACACTTTTAGGGTTTCTTTAATGATTTTAATGGCATTTACAAGATCTCTAACTTCGAGAATATCCGAGTTTAGGTTTGCGTTGTCCGGTGGATTTTGTCTAAGGGTTTTGAGATTGGGGTTTTAGGGTGGTTGTTTTTAAGTTTTTGTGCATAAGAGAGACGAGTTTTAGGGATATTTAATTTGCGGAACATTGGGCATCCTTTCCAAGAGGCAAGGTGTCCAATTTCTTTGCAATTTATACATTTAGGGTTGTCAATTTTTGTTTTGATGTGCAATTTCTGGTTTCATGATTTTCTTGACATTTTAAACATCTGGTCTTGCATTGGCAATTCCTAGTACTATGAAGAAATCCGTTACATTTGTGACAGGTAGTGGCGCGGTTTTTCTTACGGAATGTTTCGACTTTTACTTTAAGAAGCTTGATTATTTTAAGATTATAGATATTTGAATAGTAATTGATTTTCGCGACATCAATAAGACATATAGAGTGGAATGTTTTTAAGCGGCAGTTTTTTAGTTGGCTATTCCTGAATATTTTAAATTTTTTATTTTGAAGTATCTGTTTCAGCTCATCTTTATTTTGCTCCACTGGGAGAACTTTAGACCCGGTGCATACTAGTCGATTCGTGTCGTTGAAGCTATAAAAATAACAAAAGTAAACCCCATTCCCCCGTGTCCTTCGGGCCTTAATAACAACTTTGAGCGGTCTGTATTCAAGTGCTTACTTGTATTGACTTCTCCAATAGGACTCGTTTTTGTACATGCATTGTAAAGATCTGCTCTATGGCTGTTCAAAAAAGAGCAATGTCCAGCCAAATATGATACCTTGGGTTGAGGTCAGAGGTCGACCCCTGTGGCCGGAGAGACCAGAAGAGGGGAGCAGAAGGTGACAAAAGAACCCTGCGACGCGAGCACTTTCTTTGTTTTGTCTAAATGGGACATACGGGGTGTCCAACAAAGGACTCCTGAATTTAAAATTAAATAACTTGGCAATGGAGATAGATAGAAGAC
>BGPR01003440.1:49658-71276 GCA_013235015.1 Araneus ventricosus
TAAATGGGACATACGGGGTGTCCAACAAAGGACTCCTTGAATTTAAAATTAAATAACTTGGCAATGGAGATAGATAGAAGACTGTCTAAATGGGACATACGGGGTGTCCAACAAAGGACTCCTTGAATTTAAAATTAAATAACTTGGCAATGGAGATAGATAGAAGACTGAAAAAAATGACATGTTTATTTCGAAAGCCATAAAAATCTGATAGAGAAGTTTCAGAATTTGTTACAAATGTTGCCAGCAGGTGGCGCTGTACGCTATAGTCGTAACACGGAGTCAGAGAAAAAGGTTATAAGGAGTACTTTGCAAGCAATCGTTGCAATCACATCACAATACATTCAAAATGTGCCCTTTTCGCAGCACAGAGATGGCGCATATCAAAAATGAAATTTTCAGCCATTCTCTTTAGTGTGTCATTGGAAATGGTGGCGCTGAATAGTAAATAAATTTGAAACTTTCGAGAGTAGAGTAATTGCTTTGAACTACTCCACATTTACTGGAACAGACATGGATTGGCCTCCATAATTATCCGATCTCACTCCCTGCGACTACTTCTTGTGGGGCACAGGGAAACATGCTGTTTTCTGGACAATCCTGCTACATTACACGAGCTTGAAGTGTTGATATGTGGGGCATGTGCCTGCATTTCAGTTCACACATTACAGAGGAGGAAGGAAAATTTCATTCTTGGTACGTGCAATCTCTGTGCTGCGAAAAATGCATATCTTGAATCTATTGTGATGAGACTGCAACGATTGCTTGCAAAGTACTGTTTATAGCCTTTTTCTCTGACTCTGTGCTATGATTATAGCGTACAGAGCCACCTGCTGGCAACATTTGCAACTAATTCTGAAACTTCTCTATCGGATTTTTGTGGCTTTCGAAATAAACATGTCATTGGTTTCAGTCTTCTATCGATCTCCATTGCCGAGTTATTTAATTTTAAATTCAGGGAGTTCTTTGATGGAAACCCTGTAAAAATGCTGTTTTTGCTAGCCGAGGCTGTTTTCAGCCATTATTACCTTCGTAGTTGGTAATGTAAATGCGTGTAAATATTTTGTAGATCAACCATTTCAAGTTCACTACATGTTCCGTTCTGAAAATTACTAAATTTATTTCAGAAATGAGTATTAGACATGTAGCTGATCATAAATATGGAAAGGAAAAAATTTAGCATTTTTTATTTTCGAGAAATTTGGTTTCACAGTGAGACCAATGAACGGTAACGGGTTATTTTTCCTCCGAATAAGTTATCATCGAAATGCAATTTAAATTATGTATTTCATTTGTAAGTATACATGAGTATGTTCAGGATATTCAACCTTCATAAAATTCAATAATACTTTCGAAAATTCAATTTTAAAAAATACGAATTTGTGCAAGAATCCTCATCATCTTGTTTCTCTTATTTTTACAAAATGCTTTTCTAACATATTGTCACCTTCTCTGTAAATTTAGTATAATATAAAAGAAAACTCTGTATATTCTAAACAAAAAACAGGCGGGAAAATTTGGGATTTTTTAAGACAACCTTTATATTTTCCCAAATATTTGTGCTGAGTTTATGAAAATTCCTGTAAATATTATACACATTAAACATAACCATTTCTGAAAGTTTCATCTTGTTATCAGCATTCTGTGAAGCGGGGTGGGCCAAAAACATTTTTGTCTTCATCAGTTTGTAGACGGTCCTCTAATTGCCCTCAGGACCAAATCTTCAATGTAAAATCTGAGTTACAATCCATTCTTCACATGGTGGAAGTTTAAAGGCAGTCAGTTAAAGATTTACGGAGAAATTCTAAAAAAATGTGAAAATCTGAAAGTGTCCGGATACTTTTGGCCATATAGTGTATCTTGAAAGTCGCTTCCAATGCCAACTTTGACACCCTTTTCTGAAAAATTCTTTGACTTTATTAGAAAATGAAAAACGTATTTTTATTTTCTGGTGCCAGTTCCGCTTACGGAGACCTCGGTTCATCGAGGTCCCGGCAGTGGCGTAGCAAGGGTGAACGGGGTCCCGGGGGATGGTAACATTATTTCTCGCCCCTCTCTATACTTGATTTTAAAAATTGATATAAATTGACAATATTTTGTCTCGACGTCGCTTCGTAAGGTGGCTCCAGGGGCATCTAAACCCCCTTACTTCCCCCTTTTTCTACGCCACTGGTCCCCGGATAGGCGAAAGACAGATACCCGTGTAATCGAGGTTCTACTGTAAACACGAAAGTAAAGTGAATAAGAAGGTTTCTTAAAAGAATTCTCTTAAAAGTTTTATTAAGGTATATGACTACCTTCGGAGCATTTTTTTAAATTTTAATGAAATATACAAGTTTTTAATTAAAATGAGTTATAAAACTGAGAATTCCAACGCAATTTCATTGAAAATTTATTGTCTTTCAAAATTAGGCAATTTTAAGCAAAATTTTAGTGAAAATTTTATAATAATATCTTATAATAAGTTCTATTGAAATATATTCAATAGAACTTATTATAAGAGAATACGCCAAATCTCTTATAATAAGTTCTATTGAATATATTTCATCAATTTTTGCACATGTTTATCTGTATTATGAACTAAAATATTTCTAATACCTCTAAAAGATTTGGACATATTCCAAGCTTCGTGAACAAATTAGAATTTAAAAAATGGCGGGAGGCTGTCTTTTTCAAACAGCCGCTGATGTTAAAGGCGTAGAACTACTTAACTCGCGTGACTCTTTTTCGATTTTCAATTTTTTTGTAACTTCTGTTGTTACACTTTATTTCTAAAGTAAGGCAATACTTATGTTTTTAATGTATGTAGTTACCGAGATATAGAGGATTGCGTCACCAATTCATGCGTATTTTTGAGCAACTTTGTGACTCAGTAGTCGTTGAACTGCAATTCCGATTTTCAATTTTTTTTGTAACTTCTGTTGTTACTCTTTTTCTCTAAAATAAGACATTAGTTATGTTTTTAACACATGTAGTTACCGAGATATAGAGGATCTCCCATATAACTTTTTTTGTGGCCTTTTGGCGTGTGAATCAAATTCCTTCCTGAGACCCCATTGGGAGGAACGTAGTTCTACGTTAGACAAACGCATCGATTTTTTTTTCACTAAAAAGTCCTTATAATAAATAAATATAGGCAGAGAACTTAGATTTCAGTTCAAAACACAGCTAGAAATAAATAAAACATTTTGGCCAAATTTCATTTGAATATATTAAAAACATTTTCCAAACTGATATTTGCGGCGAAAAAAATATTAAAAAAGACAATTTCTCAGAAAACGCATTTTAAGAGTTTCATACAATACAAAAACTTTTGCACTCACTTTAGAATCTTAAAACTCGCCATATTTATAAGTTAAACCCTCTTTTACCTGAGATTAAGCGTCTTTTGTGTCCTTTTAGCTTTTTAAATTTTTTTCTGAATTATTTTGTGTCGTAGGTAGTGAGTGACGTCTCGATATCTGAATTAGCTTTTTGTCTATTTCCTTGTAATTTTTAAGCATCAATGGATAAATTTGTATTTCAAAATACTTGAGAAAAGGTAACTGTACAAAATAAATGGAATTAAATTATAAAACTGCAATATGAGCGCTTAAAAATATTTTTTACTGTTGTAATTATTGTTGTGTTATATTTTTTTTAAAAACAGTGTCGCCAAAAACCAATAGATCAATAAAAAGAAGTAAAGGAAGCTTAAATCTATATTTTTTAGACAATATATTGCTTGAGAATTAAAAAATATTTGATTAAACTAATTGTTTTCTTTTCTAAGGCTCTTTAAATTGCCACTTCCGATATCATAATTGTCACTCCCGGTTTATTATTTATGCTATTAATTTACTAGTAATTATAGTAGAAACAAAAATAAGGCATTTTTAAATACCTAATAAATGCATGGCCTTTAAAATGAACAAATAAAACAAATTTCGAAAATTTTCACCAAAACGAGGAATTTAGGGTAGTCACGTACTTTAAATTTGTTGAATAACTTTTTTCGTTGCATATGTTTTTAACCCTCATGTATAAAAGCTTAATTTCTTATTCATTTTCCATCTTTGAGGTCTCGGCAAACCTTTTCAGACGATAACATGGGTTGTTATTTTTTTTCTTTTTTACATCCGGAAAATGTTGTTGAAAGGGAAAAGTTCAAAAATCCTTTATTTATTTCCTTGATGATCAGCTCCTTGAATTAAGCAGTCTTGTAATTTCATCTATTTCGATTCTTCACCTTTTCCATATAGAATATATTTTTAAGGTGAAACTTGCTTCGAAACGTTTCGTAAAAAATAACACATAGCTTTCAACAGTTGAGACAAAGGACTGTTTAATACCGGTGCCATGATACCAACAGTAGAGAACATAAGCGACTAATCTATTGTAGCTGCTGAGTTGTAGTAGCTCTTTTATCATATAAATTTATTCTTGTAAATTTGCATTTACCTTGATATCTTTCATGTTTTCATTTCATACTCAGTTTCTGAGGTGCTAGTGTTTTGAAATGTGTGCAGTGGTGTGTTCTTGATGACAATACACTGTTTTGATATATTCGGTACTCAGCTATCAGTTCATAGATTCATTGAAATTAAATTTCAATTGAAATTTCATTGAAATTAAATTTCAATTCTGTAAAATTGACGCCACCACGTATTATATTTGAGGAAAAGTTAATATCAAGATTCCATAATATTTATAATAATGAAGCATCTATATATATAAAAGAGGAAAGAGAGTATGTGTGTGTGTTTGTTCGTTTTTTGGTTCTTTATGCACGTCCACACCTTTGTACAGTGATGTGTTCTTGATAATAATATATTGTTTTGATATATTCGGAACTCAGTTATCAGTTCATAAATTCATTGAAGTTAAATTTCAATTCTGTACAATTGACGCCACCATGTATTATATTTGATGAAAAGTTAATAACAAGATTCCATAATATTTATAATAATGAATCATCTATATATATATATATATATATATATATATATATATAAAAGAGGAAAGTATGTGTGTGTGTTTGTTCGTTTTTTGGTTCTTTGGACTTACGATGACCAAATTTGGCACAGTGATGGATTAGCACAACACCGTAAAAATTATTTTAAAATTCGAATTAGATTTTTATTTATTTAATTATATAACGAAAATTAAGCTATTTTTAGACGTTTTTCACCAATAACTTCTGAAATACTTATGGTACAAAAATTGTTTTTTTATTTCACCTTAAACAGCAAAAAATTATCTTTTTAATGATATCAATTTAATTGTTGTGCAATTTTTTCTCTAACTTTAATTAACGTTTCAAAATTCATTTTAAACTCAAATTGCAACAATGCTTTTATTGTTATAATATAAAATTCAAACTAATATATTGTTTCATCAAATCCTTTATTCACGTTTTTTAAAAACTGTTAAAGCTAAGAAAATATTCCTTTTTTTGGGTCAAGGTACACTTCTTTACTTCCGCTGTTATTTCGTAGCATGGCCTTAACTCCCGTTTTTATTTCGTACCTTTTAATATGCACTCAAATATCCAATGACGTTAGTTTAGTTACTACGCGATGTGAGTTACAGTTTGACTTTATTTATAATATTAATAGAGAGTATTTATATTTAGTTTTTATTCTTTATTCTTTTATTCTTCCTCTAACTGAGGTTAAGAGTATTCTCTTTTTCGAGAATTCCTCTTCAGCGAAATTCTTTCGAGTGAGAATTGTTCTCGGGAGATTTTGACTTGCTTTATCTGATTTATAAAAGATTTTATTTAGAAACTTCGCAGTAACCAATTTATACAGTATAAGTATATTTGTACACTGTAAAACTGTATTAGTTATTTAACTATATATTGTTTAAAATAAATGTTCCTTTTTGAATTTTCTCGCATTTTCATTCAAACCATAATGTTATATAATGTAATAAAAAAGATATATTTCAAAGTTTTAATTCAACAAGAAAAGATTCAAAGAAGATTTACGTTTGTTGGGGAAAGTTGGTGACAATATTTTTAGGGGGAAAAAACAGGACGCCTGTATATGAAAAAATATGGATCCCGAGCAACGCCGGATTTTCAGCTAGTAAATTATAAATCAAAAATTACAAAATAATAAAGGTAAATAAGTTTTTAGAAAAAATACTATTATCAGTGTGAAAAAAAGCCGGAACTAATTATTTTTTTATCAAAAATCTGGGGATGAAATATAAAAAGTAAAAGTGCGAGGCGCTGAAAACAATACTGCTACGAATCTGTAGTGCCGTTTCCCCTATCATGTTAGTCTTATGGTTGGAAAGATAGATTTACAAAGGCTCTTATTGGATGCAAGCCACTACAATATTTCAAAACTTGCACATCCATCGGAGCATTTGTAGGGAGAGCCTGGACCATGAAGCCTATAATCTCCATTCCTTTATTTGCTGATATAGATTGACTTAACACAGGTAATTTCAACATAATATGGGCAAGTTATTAGTAAGTAAGACGCAAGCCACTACAATATTTCAAAACTTGCACCATCCATCGGAGCATTTGGAGGGAGAGCCTGGACCATGAAACCTATGATCTCCATTCCTTTGTTTGCTGAAATAGATTGACTTAGCACAGGTAATTTCGACATAATATGGGCGAGTTATTAGTAAGTTAGGATATCTTATAGAAAGAAATTAACAATTAAGAAGGAAGAAAGGAAATGGGAGAAAAAAGAGGTAAAGAGAAAAGTCAATATTAATTTATTAGCAGGTATTGATGGCACGAATTCGCAGTCATGTCAATCAGTAGGAAGGGCCTCGGGGGGGGGGGGGGGTTAATCATTGTGCTTCATATCTTACACGAGGATCTAAAACTTAGCATTGGGATCTTCCGTTTTCTCCATTTTCTGGAGTGTTTCCTTGATGTTTGGTATTTTTTTAGAATCACTTTTAATTCGTTAAAGAGCCTGGAGATATCGGAGAGTCCTTCTTGATTTGAAAAAAGTTCTTGAGGAATAGGGAGGGCTTTTCAAATACAAACTTCCTTTACTTTTTTCGTGTTTGCAAAGATAAACTCGAAACAAGTCAAGTTAATTGATTACAAACTTCCTTTATTTGTTTCGTGTTTGCAAAGATAAACACGAAGCAAATAAAGTTAATTGATTACAAACTTCGTTTACTTGTTCCGCGTTTGAAAAGATAAACACGAAACAAGTCAAGTTAATTGATTACAAACTTTCCTTACTTGTTTCGTGTTTGCAAAGATAAACACGTAGCAACTAAAGTTAAATAAAAGTGTTTTAAATTCGAAATATCAGAAACGAGAATAAATCACACCAATAATTTTTCGTTGTTATCTGTTTATTGCTTTGGTTTGTTTCTTCAAGAGTACACAACTAGTTCTTGAAGCTGTACATCTCATATGATATGTCTTTCAATAAATAGTGACTAGATAGTTTACACAAGCAGTCATCCAGTTAAATAATAAGATGCGTGTACTTTGAAATGTCAAACGTACTTATATACAAGGATAAATCAAAAGAAAAATTGCACTCTTTTTTAACTTGATCATTTTACTGAGAATAAAAATGAAACTATAATATTAAAGTAATCGTTGCATTTCTGCTTAGAAAATTATCTAAAATAATAACTTTATAAAAAGTAACACATTAATAATATTTAAATAGCAAAACAGTAAAGCACCGTTTATACGTCTTTCAAGGGAGTGAGGTAAAACGACGTATAAATAAAAAGACGTATAATCGAAATTTTCCTAAACAACTTTGGGTATTACAAATCTAATTCTACTACTGGAAATTCATTTAAAAGCATTAATTTTAACGATAGTACTAGTCTATTACTAGATAGTATTTAAAAGAATAATTAAATTTTAAAATTAAACATTTATCATAGAAGTGAGCTAAATGATACCTTAATTGCATATCTTGAGTATTAATTATACATATCTGATACGACTTATGTACATGCAGATGGTCGTTTAATTAAAAAATCTTTAATCGTAATCTGATGTGCTGATAGTCTGTGAGTATTAAGCTCAGCATTTTGAATAGAATTAAGTTCATTGAATGTCTTTCTACTATTCTTTTGACAAAAGAAATAAGTTCGGAGTTTTTCTATAGAGTCCATTGTGTTTGTAAAGAAAGGTGGAATAACTTCTTCATCATCGCTTAAGCTAGCACCATACAATTTGTCTTCTATTGATGGATCAAGATCATACAAAGATAGCCAAAAAAATAAATAAATAAACTCAGAGGTAATCGAATAAAACCAAAAACAAAGAAGGAATCCCTTCTAGTCCATTTTTTCAAGGGCTAAGGACTTTATTCGAAATGGATTCAAAATAATAATTGGGCAATTTTTCTGTAATTCATGAATTATATTAATTATACTTCTGTTAATTCATCAATAATGAATAATTTCGATGTCGTGATATTTCATCACAGTTCACGTACTAGAAAGGAGGAAATTTTCACATTCTAGCACGGGGGAAAACGACGTATAACCGAAGCTGTGCATCGTATAAACGAAGTACTTTAACATTACATTGAATACGAATGAATAGGGACTGTGATGAAACGACGTATAAATGTAAGCTACTTGTAAATGAGAAACATATAAACGGTGCTTTACTGTACATATCTATACATGAAAAACGGCAGAGACGCTTTATACTCAATTGTTGTAAGTAAAAGAAAATGCGAGCAAATTTTAGAGAATTATATTTAATTGCAATGTTCTTTTCCGTATTACCAGGACCGGATTACCAAATAGGTAATGTAGGAAACTGCCTATGGGCCCCGCAACTTTTGGGGGCCCCGAGATTATTATTGTTTTTACATTATTTTCAGGACTTCCATTCGATTTATAAGAGCTGTGTAATCGGACTTACTCAAATTAAAATGAAGTGTCGCTTACATTTCAGAACGTTATTCTTGGGTTTTTTTCATGTTTTCAAATTCGTTAGCAGATCAGTGTGTCATAAATTAACAATCCTGACAAATGCTGTATTTTAAATTATGTTAAAAGAGTTTTGTAATTTTTTTTCATATTTCCAAATTCGTTAGCAGATCAGTGTGTCATGAGTTAACAGTCCTGACAAATGTTGTATTTTAAATTGTGTTAAAAGAGTTTTGTAATCTTTTTAAAAATTTTATTTAAAATCACTTTTCAATTTTAATCTTTTATCCTGAGATACTAAAATCAATTTTTTGGGGGGCGGAGGGGGATTATGCACAAAAAAGTTTTGTTATTGCAGTTTATCATAATATGTATTTTGAAAAACTACTTATATAGGTATTAATTTAAAATCAATAAATTATCAGTTTTTGTAAGTTGAGGTGGGGTACCCCGAAACGTACATTGCCTATAGGCCCCTACAGGGGTTAATCCGGCTCTGCGCATTACGCTACTGAATAAATTCAAAACCTATATTAAAGCTATTTCAAAGGAAAATTTAATAACGAATGATTCTAGTAAATTAGATACCGATGGTTACTAATTAATACATAACTTAGATGCCCTAATTCTGTTTATAGAAATCCATAAATTGAGAAGACCTTCCATAACATATTTAACATAGAAATATAATATGTGTACATATGTTTAATACAATATTAATTAAATAAAGGCATGAATGGCACATATATTTCATAATTAATGATAAATAGTTTGATTCATTTCAAACTAAAAGATCAATAAATTGAACTTTTCTTAGTATTTAAAAAGCTACATCTGATTATTAAATTTTCATTTTCAAAAAATAAATTTCATGAATTATTCCACACAATAAATATCATTGTAGCAATAGACAAATTTATCTTTCATTTTTGCCTACTTATAAGAATTTCGAGTTAAATAAATAAAAGAGCAGCGAAATCTTGTTTGAAAAAACAGTTATTATATGACACATGCTTTATAATTTTTAACATCTCTTTCAAATTAAACATGCAACTATTTTTATTTAACATAATTAAAGTACTAGACTCTTTTGTTTATCCTTTGCAGATCCTTGCAAATAATAAATATTTTTTGTTTTCAACAAAGAATTTTACTTAAAGCACTGTATTCATTATATTTTAGCAATATGAATACAGAAATTAAATTAGAATTTCAATATTCAACTCAATGGACTGAAAGAATATTTCGAATGAATGGATGCTTTCTTATTTATCTAACTGAACTATTTAGTAAATATATTCAAAAGTTGTTTTAAAAACGTGAATAAGTTTCATTAAAGATTATAAGTGAATTGACTTAATTTAGGAAATAGCTTTTGTTGAGGGATTACTTCAAAGATAACCAAAATTTTTAACATGGCTCTTGTTTGAAACTTAATTTGCTATTTGATTGCCCACAGATATTTTTTTAAAGCAAAACAACATTTTCATTCCTGTTCACTAGTTTAGCACGTTTTTCATAAAACATTAAAACAAAATTAAACAAACTGGATCATCCATCTAGTACTTTCTGCATTTAGATGGTAACATTAAAACAAAATTAAACAAACTGGAGCATCCATCTAGTATATTTATGTATTTAGATGGTAACGTTAAAACAAAATTAAACAAACTGGATCATCCATCTAGTATCTCTCTGCATTTAGATGGTTATTAAAGGGATTGACTGCACAGTTTTTTGATAATTCTTACATTCAACATTAACCTGAGGAACGAAGGAATTAAAATATCATTCAACCCAGAACTATCACACATCCAACACATCATTTAAATACGCTATATAACAGATGGCCAACCTTAAGATTTCTATTTTCGAGAGCTTCTTGTCCGGGGGCAGGGTTGGAAGCAGTTTCCTCAACTCCGCAAAGGCCACGTTGAAAGCCTCCACCCTGATCCTCTCTCTGGTGGCGTGGGCCAGACGATATTTCTGGGTGGCCCGCCTCCGCCGCCTCCTCTCCTCCCTCGTCAGGTGGCTCATGTTCTCGCCACCGCTGGCCCTTCTCCTCTGGGCCCCGCTGGGAGCGACCAAGGCCCCTTCGTGACCGTCGAGGGCCCCGCAGCTCTGCTGGGGGTGGTGCGCCGGACCGTTCGCGGCTCGGCGTGTCACCGGCGGGGTGACCAGGGCAGTGGCGCGGTCCTGGTGCGGCGTCGGCAGGCCGTTGCAGACGATCCCGGAATTGTCCGGAGAACTCTCCGAGCCACTGCTGTCGGGAGCGTACACGTACATATTGTTCCTGGTTAGGTCTCTTCTTTGGAACGATTGTCCATCGTTTCTGGGGAGAAGAATGCCTTTGGTTGGAATTTCGCGCCAAATGGTGGAGCTTTTGCTCTTCGACTAATATTCAATAAACGTCCCTCTTTCAGAAAGGGAAGCAACTTTTCACGCACTTGATTGGGCTGGATGAATTTTTACAGGATGCGAAACAAATGGTGGAGCTTTTGTTCTTTGAAGAATATTCGATAAACGTTCCTCTTTCAAAACATGCAGACAGTTTTTACGCACTTATTCGTGTTGATGATTAAATGATATGTGGGTGCGGAACACTTTTAGCTCACTTTTGATGGATACAGATTAAGAACACACAGTAGTAGACACGATGTAACTTTGACCTTGATATTAGCTGTCACAATTAGTTGGATTTCTGTAATTAACGAGGCCAGAACGCAATCAGAGATTTGTCACAATCCCCAAATCTGTCTCAAAAATCTGCAAGCACTAACTAAGCAGTCTTTTCTTCTAAGCATTTATAGTGATGAGTATCGAATTTCAATGGTAAAACATTCGAAGTTGATGATATCTTTTTACTTTGAGGGAGAATTCCAATATGTCTCTTTAAATCTCAAAAAATAGGTTATACTACGATTCAGAAGAAATTTCTTGTAGATTTGGTAGATCTTTATAAAATGAGTTACTAATTATGTTGATGTTTTCTTCGTCAACCTCTCTTCAGTCTTGAAAGCTGCAGCTTTTTTCCAAATATTATTGAGCAAATTTCCAGGTGTTTTCAAACCGGCTTTTGAATTGAACTGAGTAATGATACTTCACATTTCGTTTATAGGCAAATAAATGTTTTCATAATCCCATCAAAATTGGTTTCTTTCCTTTTAAAGTTGTTTCCACATGTAAAAATTGTTCTGAAATAAAAACATAAATGTTAGTAAAAATTCTTCAAAACATAAGATGGAGCAAATTAAAAGATTTTAAACATAAAGTCCATAATCTCTGAGAATACAAGTAACTAACTGAAAGATAGTGAGAAAGCATTTCACCTTGTTTAAAGACTGTGTCATAGTTAAATTATCACAAATTGTATAGTTAAGATGCTTTTCTCTTATGTGAACTACATATATTTTGAACAAGGGATATTCTTTAGTGTTTCTATCATCCATTAAATGGCGAAATAAAATAAATTGTATTCCAAAAGGAAACTTTTTAAAAACATCAAAATTTTTCAGCCGAACAGATCACTTCTGATAATAACAGTATGAAACATTCATATACATATAATATTTTGTCATTTATTATTATTTTCTTTTTTACATATATTCAGATTTAAAACTTCTTGTAATTAATCGTAATTACAATATTCTAGAAGTGCATTTGCTCAATAAGTTAGAACTAAAACCTACTAATCTTTAATGTACAAAGTATACAGGTGGAAGTGCACTAATCGTCAAAAAATTGGGCTTCCGAATTTTAATAATTTGAATATTTATCACCGTTGACGCAAATCTTGAGACAATTGGAAAAACTGCAGAAGAAGCAATTTGTCAGTCACGGGATAATCGAAGAGATGACGTCACAGAACATGAGGACAGTGACGATGAAGAAGATACAAAAAAGAAACCACCACCAGTCCAAGAAATTCCGTAAGTTCTTCGAACTTTAAGAAGATAAGTTCAATACCGTTGTGATATTTTTTACGAATAAAAAAATATATATTTGTAGAATCATTAAAATATTTAAAGAAAGAAATTAATTAGATAAAAAAAATCGTTTGGTCATAAAAGAAATTAATTTTAAAATATTGTTTGGCTGAAAAAGAAATTAATTAAAAATATCGTTTGGCATTAATTCTTTTCTAATGGTAATAAAAATAGTTTGGCAACGATATTGTTTTTTGCTAACGTTGCCTAGCAACGGAAAAGAATTATGATTGTGAGATTGAACTTGGGATTCGATGTAATGTTTTGTGTTGTAAGTGTATGTGCTTGTCTTACATGTTTCGTGCTGTGGAAAACGTCCAACAAATGTATTATTTTTGATAAAGAAGGCTCCACGATTCTTCATATTATGCTGAAATACATCACACCGTACTGGATTTTTTAATGAACATTAATCATATGAACGGTTTATCTAAAGAATATTTGAAAACTCAAACAGGTTACTCGCGGGAACTTTGTAAGAAAGCTCAAAAGATTAAATATGTATGAATTGCAATAATGCTCTGTGATCTTTTTTTCTGCTATCCTCGTGTCCTATAGATATGCATTATTTTTAGACATTTTTTCCGCCCGTTAGCGACAAGTGCGATTCTCGTACCCGTTTTTCCAACCGGTTGGGATCTCGCTCGGTCGAAAAAAGGACACTTTGGCTTTGACCCAAAGTGATCAGCGGCATCTACCGTAATTTAATTTTGCACTTTCATATAACAAAGGTCATGCACCTCGAACTCATTCAAATTAAAATTAAGTACAGTTTAAATTTTGGAACGTTATTCTAACAGCATTTCTAATTGAATATCTTTTGCAAATTTTATATTATATCTTTTTACGGTTATAAAAATATATCGCTCTCTATTTTAAAACAAATTCCCCATCCAATGATTAACCCTCTGATTCCTAAGGCCATTAGTAAAGAGAGACCTCAAAATAGGGGAGCGCACGAGCTCCTCCATCAAAGATATTGGGAATTCATTTCTCCCCCTCAAACCACAATTACAGCTGGCACTGTCCGAATTCTAAGAAAACCCCCCTTTTCTCCAAACCCTTCTGGGCGAGCCATTCTAACGAAGAAAGCGCGCGTCGCGGGTCAAATCAGTCACACTTAACGAAATGGGGTGAAAATTTCGCGATGATATTCGGACGGCCGCCGTCTTTTTCTTGACGGGACGTTTCCGTATCGATACGCTGGTTACACAAACAGCGGATTTTTATCGCGCGGAAAATTTATCGCGCCGCTCACCGAAAATCTAGCGTTTACACACACAAAAAAGCGGTAAAATTTCCGTCGTATGAGTCAGCTGTTGACTGTATCGACTACAGGCAGCGTGGTTTCATCATCAAATCAATTTAGTTTAGCTTAACCGAGTTATTTAAATTACTTACGGCTTGGTGCTGTTTGAAATGAACTGAGAGCAAATTCTAGCTTTATTGGTATTCCGTCGTCGAATAAAGAAGAAAAGAAAAAAAAATAGGTTTATTTGGGTTCATCCAATTCATGAAAAAAAGAGGGGGTTGGAGCCTTCTATACGTTTGTTGAAAAGTTGAGGAAGGATGATACGAAATTCTTCAATTGCTTCAGAATTTTGAATTACTACTTATAAGAGTTTTTTTTATATTGTTCAATATTGAGTCCAATATTGCACAATATCGAGTCAATATTGTACAAAATAATTCAACCTAGTTTCAATAATATACTATTTATTTTCCCAAATCCAAATTAAATTACTTAATAGATTACGTAGTCAATATTAAAAAAAAGTTATATATATGTATAATTCTCTGTAAAACGAAAGTTGTTCATCGCATCTGATATTTTGCTTAAACAGAATAATGTTGGCGTGTTCTTTATGTAGTATAAATAAGGGGAAAATATATAATTAAAATATTTGTATTATATACTAAAATATTTATATAGGTAAAATATTTTAATATTCTGATGCTAATGGGGCACTTCGAGAATCTCAACGTTTTTTTTATGACTTTTACACTTTCTAGTACTTATATGTGAGAAAGTATGAACCTATCAAAATCATTTCTTTCTATTTCTTCCAATACAACAAAGTCGCTGCGAATTTCCAGGCTGAAACAAGGCGTTTCTGTCCTTAAAAATGTTGAACGTTTTATTCCACGAAACATGCCTTTTTTGGATTAATGCAATTAAAGATTCATTATCTATAAGGTCAGACATCTTCACAATAGAAAAAAACCCCAATAGATTCCAAACCAACTTATACAAAATGAAAATCACACTGAGCGAAACAAACGCGGTAGAAATACCGCCATGTGTGTAAGCTCTCATTTGACCACGTGCGCCTCTACTTGGATGGCGACGGTAAAACTTCCGCAAACTATAGTGGCAATCCGCGACTGCATATCTACCGCACGCGGTAAATAGTTTGCGCGTTTATTTTTCCGCTCAGTGTGCAAGCTCTAACTTACATCAGTGCACTACTGTTAAAACGGAGGCGCGATAAATTTTCCGCGCGATAAAAATCCGCTGTGTGTGTAACCAGCCATAGATTTAAATAACATTTAGATTGTGTTTAGGAAGTTTTGTTATCTTTTTTCTTTACTTTTTCGTATAGAATCATTTTTTAATTTTAATTTTTTAAGTGTATATTTTTTATACGTGATATACTGAAACCAAATCTCTTGAAAGTAATTCGCAATTAAATATTTTGCTACTTCAGTTTGTCAAAGTTTGTTACTGAAAACTGCTTATTTAGAGATCAAATTAAAATCTACAATAATATTTGGTTTTGGAAGATGAGGAGGGAGAAAGGGGAGTCGAGATTTGCATGGCCTAAGGGAGCCTAGAGGGCTTCATTCGGTCCTCTTTGCATGGATATCTGTAGAGAGCATTTGATTGGATAGCACATGAGCGTCATCACTTTTGACAGCATGTAATAAACGACATTCTTCTGTGGAAGTACACACATCTTGGGTGGCAAAGGACACTCCAAAACCACCTGTCTCGGGTGAAAATCAGGAGACTTGTTAATTTTATTTCATCTAATGAGGAATTGCTTTTCAGGACCAAATAAAAATCTTCTTGTATCACTTAAGATTTCAGTATTTTTCAAATTATAGGCACAATAACGACAATTTTAATTATGTTGTAATATTCGTAACGAATAAAAAATATATATCTGTAGAATTATTAAAATATTTAAATAAAAGAAATTAATTAGATAAAAAGAATCGTTTGGTCATAAAAGAAATTAATTTAAAATATCGTTTGGCTGTAAAAGATATTAATTTAAAAAATCGTTTGTAATTAATTCTTTTCTAAATGTTATAAAAATAGTGTGACAACGATATATTTGTCTTTCGCTAAAGTTGCCTAGCAACGGAGAATAATAAGAGGATTTGAACATGGAATTCGATGTCAGTGAGTGATGTAACGTTTGTGATGTAAGTGTATGTGTTTGTTTTAGATGTTTGTGCTGTGGAAGACGTCCAATAAACATATTATTTTTAATAAAGAAGGCTCCGCGATTCTTCATGCTATGCTGAAAAAATTAATTGTTTTGTAATACAGTCGCCGCTCGTTATAACGACCCTCTGCGTCCCACAGCCAAAGGTCTTTATAACGAGTGGTCGCTATAGTGGACATAATTAAAAACTGTACACATGCTTACTCAGCAGTTCCATATAAATATTTATTAATTTTTAGCGATTTCTAAAGAGATTCCAACTAAATGCTCAACTTATTTTTATCATTGGTATTAATTTTATCAATTAAAAATATATTTCTAAAACAGATTTTAAAGTAGAAAATAAAGGGTATTATATACTTACAAAACATTGATTTTCTAAAGAATCAGAAATGGTCGTTTGTCTGTTCCGCATATGTACTATTTGCAAAACATAATTTTCCTTTTCAGTTAAAGATGATAAATAATGTTCTGCCTTTCAAAACAACATTTTAAAGTCTCAATAGCACTTGAAACATTTTTTTATTCTAGGCTATTCTAATTTCCGCGCTGTGGTGAGTGGTAATCTCCCGTCAAAGTTGAAGACTCTACATCTACGAATCTTGACAATACAATAATCAAGGTCATTTACGTTTAGAAACATGTTCTTCTTGGAAAAATACCGGGAAGAGTGTTTGCTGAATTCGGACGTTGTATTGGGATTAGACGACACTGTACGGTCGTTATACCGGAAGTAAAATAACATAGTGCATAGGGAAACACAGTTGGGGATTTTATCACTGGTCGTTATAATGGAATGGTCTTTGTAATGCGTGGTCGTTATAACGAGCGTCGACTGTATCATAAAACCTCTCTCCAAAAATCGTGGTAATCAATTAAAGTAAACGGCCTCAATTCTGTTGCGAGGCTGCAACTGTGAAGCTGTTCATCTGTATTTTATAATCGGAGTCGCTCGGTGTTTATAATTGGTGTGTTCTTTTGTTCAATTATGTTTTATTGTTATTTCATGTTCTTTCGTAATATTACGTTATAACTCTTATTCGTAATTTTTTTTATCATGCTTTATTAATAAAGTCTCACGCTTACCTATCTAACCGACAGGGAGCCGTTCTGGCTCCAAGTTTGGGGGTATGCGTGGTGAAATATAAATGAAATGTGGAAATATACGAATGCAATCGATATCCCTTAAGGTCAGTATATCCAAGAAAGACTTTGTGCTTTGTTTCCAATGGACACATAGCACGGGGGTCAGGACAACTAAAAGGAAGCAAGGATAGATGTGAGGTCAATCATGTCTCCCTCCGAGAACACGGTATGCACTTCCTTGCACGTATACCCATTCAACTGACAGGAAACCCCTCGGGTTCCGAACTCGGGGATATACAGTGGTGTTAATGTGGAAGTATACGAGACAAAATAATCCCTATCCCCCCTCACTTAGGAACGTATGATATATTAACAACATACATACAGGGTTACCTTAAATGATTCATCGGGTTTCAAACCACTGTGTATTGAGAGGTATACGACCTACAAATACGGGTGATACATGACAAGGTACATACACTCCCCAAGTTTAAAAGACAGCCTCGTGGCTCGCGTGCTCGCTAGATGCCAGGCCCTGTAGTGGCACTGTACAAGATGGCGGCAATGCAGGAGAAGAGTTTTTGTGTGTTGGAATATGCGAAGTGTTCTTCGGTTACGAGCGTTCAGCGTGCATTCCTACGCAAATACGGAAAAGCTACGCCTGGTCATCTGTGGTATGTACCAGAAACTTGGTGAGTGTATGCATCTTTTCATGTATCACCCGTCTTCGTACGTCGTATACTTGTAAATAAACTGTCCTTTGAAACCCGATGAATCAGTTAGGCTAACCCTGTATATCATGATCAGTGATGATATAAAGTTGCGGTATATTGATACCGATTTTGTAATTTTATATCATCATATTAAGCATTGTGACAACGAATCATAGCAACAAAAAAAGGATATCTACTCCAAATAAAAGATAAAACTAAATAATCTAGCCCCACTTCGCTCGAGGGGCCGAAACCCCAACCGGGGAAGGCCCCATCACTGGCCCCTGACGATAAAATCCGAAGCAACAAAAGCCTGTCACGAAGAATCGTCTAACGCGAAGCAGCCATTTCATCACCAGATTGGGTTAGCCCCATTGGCAACTTATTTGACTAATTTCAGGTGTCGCTCGTGGGACGGAGAGGCGATGATGGCATTGTGTCCTCGGGTTTTTATGGAGCGGCCGGGACATTCGATGTGCCGATAAGGCTTTAGATAAAGCGGTAGATATCCTAGCAAATGGTTCGAGTCATCCGATATTCAGATGGCGTGAAAAGATAAAATTTCGAAGCCTTTTCTTGTCTACTCGATACTTTTGGGTTCTGTTTATTCCTTAATAGTGAAATAACGGTGATGTGCTAGCTAGAAAACATCTATGTTTTAGCCGGGGTGAATTTTTTATTGTTTAACAGAAGTAATTGACGTAAGGAGATAGTGATGTGGGGATGGGGACAAGGAGGGTATAGATTCTCTTGTTGATAGCCTTAGATATAATGATATATTGATGATTTATCTATTTATTTAAAGAAAATCACACTACGGAGAAAACTCCATTTGCAGAGTGCAATAAACAACAAACACACAAAGAGCAAAAGCCACAACGAGTAAATAAAAAAAAATGCGCTAGAAAATAAAAAGATGAACACAGAGAATACACAAAGTCATAAAATGTTTGCAAACGCATATATAATTAAAAACGAAAACATTAAAATACACCATGATTCTATAAGTCGTATTTTAAAAAAAAATTAAAAAACCATTTCCAAAAGGCAAGGGTTAAAAAGTCAAAACACGCAAGCACCGAATCCTCTAAAAACACACCAGGAGTTTAAACGTTTAAAGACGAAAATACACACTTGAGATAAAAATAAATTGCAAAACTTAAGATAAAAATATATTTCAACACGGCGCCAAAAACAGAGACAAAAATTAAAACCTATAAAAAACATTAAAGAATGGTCGAATACATAAGAACACGGAAAATCAAAACGCATAAAAATCTAAAAAGTTGTAAAAAAGCAAAATAAAACACATCATGTATTTAAAAGCTGTAAGCATTTATATGATGATGTATTTACATTACTTCATCACGCTAAATATGGTTAGGGTGGAAACCCATGGCATCTTGCTAAACCACTGTCATGGAAATTAATAAATAAAATTAAAAAAATATATAAAGTAAAGTCAGCTTATACTATATACGATGGATAGGAAATTGGATATAAAGTTGTAAGAGCTACCACAAATTATTTATTGTTTACTATCTATTTTATGTTTATACCATTTCTGTATATTTTATTGTTTCGCGTTCCTTATTTCTAATTTTTCCAGATAATCATGATGGTAGTTTAATTAATTCTGAGAATTGAAGAACAGTTAAGTTATGTTTTTTTTAATTTTGGGGTGGGCCTTTTACATAGAAGAATTAATACACCTCTTACTACACAGGTGCTACCCCCGATTTGTAACTTAACCTGTTGAAAGATACTGTTAATACACATTTAATGCTACATATTGTATTGGTTATGCAAACTATTCCTCCAACTTTCGACTCCTCCCAAATACACAGGGTCTTCATAAGTGGAAAATTAATCCGTAATAAATCAGAAATGCAATCGCGAGATCTTACTGTTATCAACTTATTATTTTGAAGTGTGTTTTTAATTTAAGAGAATCATACCGTACTAGCCGCCTTTGGTGACCAGCTGGTCGCCTTTCGTATTAATTTCGTTAGAAGTTATGAAAAGCACCAATATCTTTCATGTACGCATTATATACATTACCTGAAGAATCTAAAATAAATATTACATGTTTAAAATCCTACACATAAAAGAGAAAAAAAACTAATATGTGTAAGCTATTAAAATATTGTTTAGCAACGGATTCGGAAACCCTTCGCGCTTTTGCGCATGCGCCGGGCGGAGTTATTTTCATCCAAATAGGGGGGGGGGAGTGAAGAATGGAAGGGTGAAGTTTCCATTTTACTGAGCGTGATCTAACAAAGAACTCCGGAAATGCGCTCATATGACTCATTGCCTGACACCCCTTTCCGGTGTAAAATCGTCCAGACGTGGTAGTCTCGGAATCCGCTGCTTATTGGTACTCTTTGTACTGCACCCACCCCCCTCTTTTCGAAGTGACTTAGTGACTCACGGGGTAGTATTAAAAAATAATGAACAAAATGTTACCCACTTTTCAAAAAGGTTCGCTATCACAGCTATAGACAGTGGTGGTTCTTGTATTATCACTCAGGGCTGCAGAAATTATATTTTGTTTACATATGACTGTTACCGTTCCACAATAAGTAATAAGACCGATTTCTGTGCCACGTGCGTTAGCGTTTGATAGTGTTACAATCATGGAAAGTCGCTTCACAGCAATGCAAGTCTTATGGTTGGGAAGAGAGTTTTACAAGGTTAAGCATGGAGTTATCTCAGCGACTCTTATGGCACGCATGACCTTGGCGACAAATAGATGATTCCTGAAAATGCAACCCTTTTCTCGATATTTCTACTAGGAAAGGGAATACGCGAGAAAACACAATGTGACGTCACGGCCTGTCGGAGAGAATATTTAAGGACGGCACCTAGTTCAGAAGAGCGTCTTTGATCGACTGGTTACTTCGCTTTGAAGCGTGAACGTCTTCGGGGTTCTATCCGCTGTGTGAGCTAATCAGCTGGTGAGCTGAGCTGTTATTGTCGTTACCAGTTATTTGCTGACTGTTTGTGTTGTTAGATATCAAAGTGCTGAACTGTCTTTACCTGTGAATTGTTGTCTATTTACATTGGTAATCTGTGCAAGGACTATTGTTTCCTGTACCTGTGATACGTGTTTTCCTGCATATTTGTAAATAAACCTTCATTCTCCATTATCCTGCGTGTTGGACTGTTTACATCATACACCACAGAGAGACATTTTGCAACAATATATACAGATTGGTGACGTGAATCAGCTCATAAAAGGGGTACTCCAAGAAATCAACTATTATCAAAATCTCTATTCTTAAGTTTGCCTGAGTGTAGGAATCAGACTACGGACATGTGTAAGTGCTTAAGTGTGTAATTGCTTAAATTGTATTTTTAATTACAATTTTTGTATCAACTTGATTTTCTCGAAATAGAGTTGATATCATCTCTGATTAGAGTCGATATTAGTTCCTATTTCGTGAGCAGAAAAGGTTCAGTTTGGAAACCGGATCCTCTTGACATGTGTAAGTGCATAAG
>BGPR01003440.1:77051-111059 GCA_013235015.1 Araneus ventricosus
GAGACCTTACCACTAAGCTGTCGCGACGTCTTATGTTTAGTGTTAAATGAATTCGAGCATATCAGCGTTGCCAATGTTTGCGTCACTCCTCTTGCTATCAGGGATTATAGTACCCTATACGAGGAATCGATAGGGTACTATCGAGACCTTACCACTAATCTGTCGCGATCTCTTATATTTAGTGTTAAATGAATTCGAGCATATCAGCGTTGCCAATGTTTGCGTCACTCCTCTTGCTATCAGGGCTTATAGTACCCTATACGAGGATCGAGACCTTACCACTAAGCTGTCGCGACCTCTTATGTTTAGTGTTAAATGAATTCGAGCATATCAGCGTTGCCAATGTTTGCGTTACTCCTCTTGCTATCAGGGCTTATAGTAGTACCCTATACGAGGAATCGATGCACAGTCATAGGGCACCTGCTTCGATCTTCCTAAAATATTCACTCCCGCTTTCTGCTTAACATTCTCCGGATTCGAAAAAGAACCGAGGACCTCAGGAAACCGAACGTTTAAAGTGAAGCGATAAATGATCCCCTCTCTCATTCCATTTCTAAAAGCTGACCATCGCGTATCGGGGAGCAGGGATCTCCCGCCCGGAATCGAACAGATTTCCCGCGAGGGTCATCTCTCAACGATTGAAAACGGCAAGTTGCCCCCCCCCCCCCCCCCGAAGAGGTTTTTTTTAAAACTCCCATTTCCAACTCTGGGGGGAACACCTTACGATTACGTGTTCGTTTTTTAACTCGGGACTTCTCGCGGGAGGGGAGAGAAGTGAAGTGATATGCTCCCCACCTCCATCACCGAATCTCCGATTCAGCACTCGCCCTCACATTTAGAAGGTGAGGGGTTAAAGCGGGTGCCGTAAAGTGCGCGGCACACCGCGAAGTCCGTAAAGTCAAATCGGGCTTGAAGTCATGCAGTCCCCGATGGGACGTGGAAGCTATTTTCGTCAATAGGAAGGAAATTGATCTAAAGTTTAATTATTTGATACTAGCTGAGATATACCCGCAGTTGAAAATACTCTAATTAATAGAAAAAATAGAGATAATAATTTCTGTAGAACCCTGGTAATCCGAAATTCCGAACAGATTTTTTTTAATTTTCTGAAAAAATATACTGAACAAGTAATATAAAAAAAATTTAGAGTCAATTCCTACTTAGGTCAACAAAGAAAAATTTTATTTTAGAAATTTTTTTCTCCCATATAAAACTAAAATTAATTAATTAAATTTAATTATTATTTGAATAAACTGTATTAACATCAAGTGTCATCCACTACAAGTTTTAAAAAATGTATTTTAACTTGAGTGGATGAATAAAAAGTATTTTATTAACGCTAAAAAATTTGAACAAGATATATAAATATATATAGGGAGAGTGTGAACTAATAGTAGGAATTGAATGAAAAAATAGACCTAAATTTATCCATTGAAACGGGGAACTAAACATTTTTGGATGCAATTGCCAACAAGAGATATTTTTCAGAATATAAATTAAGTGCAAAAATGATATGTCTTGAGTAAATCTCTTGACCCGGAAGTGATTTGAACACGCAGCCTTCTGATCTAGAGTCAGACGCGCTACCGTTGCGCCACCGAGTCCCGTCCCGCATTTCTTGCCCGAGGCTCTAATAAATAAAATTAATTAATTAAATTTAATTAATGAATTAATATTTGAAAAAACTGTATTAACATCAAGTGTCATCCACTACAAGTTTTAAAAAATGTATTTTAACTTGAGAGGATGAATAAAAAGTACTTTATTAACGATTGAAAATTTGAACAAGATAAATATATATAGGGAGAGTGTGAACTAATAGTAGGAATTGAAAAATGAACGGAAAATGACAATTACGGATCAGAAACAGAGCTAATGTTTATTACAAACCTAAAAGAAGTATTCGAATCAGTTTTTAAGAATGAGTACAGCACCTTAATGAGTAGAAACAAACTCAGATATCTTCTTTTGACCCTCAACTTGTTTCCCACTGTGCTGTGCTAATCGCCGCGAGCTCTTTCCGTGCGCCTCCACAGAGCAACCAGATTGAATACTCAACTGCATTTGGCATATCGAGAGTATTTTACATAACTTCCCGGATAATCCCAACAGAGGTCAGCCCAATTAATTTGAATTCCCGGAATTCTACAGTTTTAATAATGGGAAAAAACTCTATTTAATTAATTGTGGAAAAAGTTGTTTCATTTATTATCGCGAAACCTTTTTACTTTCTCGTATACGAAGTATAAAAAGAGAAAGTATTGTAATCGTCAAAAAATTCGAACTCGAGATTTTGACGAATCTCCACGTTTTAGACCTCCCTGATTCCGAAAAACACACTTTTGGAATTATGTCTGTCTGTGTGTGTGTCTGTATGTGTGTCTGTGTGTGTGTCTGTGAACACGATAACTCAAAAACTATTAGAGCTACGGGGATGAAATTTGGTATGTGGTCTTTAAACATAATTTGTAGGTTTCTATCAAATTTTGGATAAAATCCGTCAACGGGAAGTCTGTCTGTCTGTATGTTCGGGGTCATGCGAACGCTTTAACTCAAAAACTTGAAAAGCCAGATGGATAAAATTTTATACACAGTTTTATCGTCATGAATGTAGGTCCGTATAAAAGTTTGGGCCAAATCCGTCTACGGGCTGACTGTCTGTCGGTCTGTATAATAGCATACTTGTTCAACTCCATGCGCATGCGTAAATGCCTGTGCAAAGAAGGGATGCTCCGAAAACTTGGCAGTTTGCCAAAAACCAATTCTGGCGTCTAGATTTTGTAAGGAAGCAAACATTTAGGGCTTCTCGTTTTACTTGCGTATTGGAAGCAATCTCTGCGCATGCGCAAGCTATTCTCCTGTTTTCTTCTCCGCACGCGGAACTTGCATTGCTAGAGTTTGATAAAAAAATAAATATTGCGAAGTTTTAATACATATGTATCTTTTTGAATATGATTCTTCACCTCAATATTTTACTATCACTATAATCAACAATGAAAAACCTTCTGATAGTCATTGCATTCTGGGTTACAGTTGGTTAGAACTTTTTATCAACTCAGGAAGAAGGGAAATGACAAATGTTTGAAAAGTATACGAGAAAGTTTAGGGGAGGCCACTCCCACTGGTTACTTTCTCGTATACGAAGTATACAAAGAGAAAGTATTGTAATCGTCAAAAAAATCGAACTCGAGATTTTGACGAATCTCCACGTTTTAGAGCTCCCTGAGTCCGAAAAACACAATTTTGGAATTATGTCTGTCTGTCTGTTTGTATGTGTGTCTGTCTGTGAACACGATAACTCGAAAACTATTAGAGCTACGGGGATGAAATTTGGTATGTGGTCTTTACACATAGTTTGTAGGTTGCTATCAAATTTTAGACAAAATCCGTCAACTGGAAGTCTGTCTGTCTGTATGTCCGAAGTCATGTGAACACTATAACTCAAAAACTTGCATAGTTAGATGGATAAAATTTGGTACACAGTTTTATCGTCATGAATGTAGGTCCGTATAAAATTTTGGGCAAAATCCGTCAACGGGTTGTCTGTCTGTCGGTCTGTATAATTTACCATTGAAACCAATCCGCTATCTCCACGCGCATGTGTACGGAAGCAATCGTTTGTGCTCGCGAAAGGAGCGATTACATCAGTTTGTCCTTGAGACGCCAAGAGTGAAACCTAGCAGTGTGCGATAGATGCGTTTTAATCGGTAAGCATCTCTTTAAATAGATATTTTTTAATCACTATATTGAAAAATCTTCTGATAGTCATTGGATTCTGGATAACAGTAGGTTCGAATTTTTTTAGCCACGCGGGGGAAGTAGAAACGGCACCTTTTGGGGGAAGTATACGAGAAAGTTTAGGGGAGAACACTCCCGCTGGTTTGAAACCTTACTTATGCTACACAGCATGTGTCAGCAGAACTGGAGGTACTTTTTACGTAACAAATACTTTTAACATTATAAAGATTACAATTTAGTTTAGCTTAGTTATACTAACGACCCGTTTGGAAGCAACTCGAGGGCTTTTTTCGAACTGACCTCATCATTTTGATCCAAGGTCAGATTACAAAGACGACAACTGAGTTGGCACTCTCCTCTCCAAACTTCTGCACCACACCACCTGCATTGGGAGTGGTTATTCCTGTTGGTTTTTATTACATGGTTTCAATCAATATACCCGGTGCATGCTTGGTAATAGAGTATTGGCATTTTTAAAGTTTTAACTGATTAGTTGTGTGGGTGAGAATGGATTAGTTTTTATATTTTTTAAAGAAAAAGGGGAAGGAAAAATTGATTGCCAATTCATTTCGTGTGTAGAGTTTGTTTGTGTGTTCGATTTTTGATTCGATATAATTTGTCTGTGTCTGTTTTGAGCGTGGATTTGGGTTGACTTTTTTTTTGTATTTGAGCTGCATCTCGCACATTGTAACTTATGGGTGGAATGCCATTGATAATTAAAATTGGGAATGTATTGTTTGTTTCTCCCCGGCCATGGTAACTTTTTAGTAGTAAACAACTTTCAATCCATATGCTGTTATTTGTATTGTCTCTTTGGCCCTTGTAATGTGAGACATTTATATATGTTAATATGTATTTAATTTCCGTCCATGTTGCGGGGTGTAGTATGTATATATGAGGAGAAATTTCTAATATAATAGCCCAGATCCTCCGGTAACGCTCTGACGTCACCAACAATAAAACTCGCGCCATAGCACTGCGAGACGTTACACAGCATTATTTCATTGTTAGAGAATCTAAATTTGAGTAATTTTAAATTTAAAAGAGTAATTGTCGTTCTAATTTCAAATTTAATAGCTCTAAAATAGTGAAATAAAATTTTCTATCGATTGATATAAAATGTATCTCGCTATGATCAATACTTCCCGAGAAATTTTAAATTATATTACTCCTATATTTGAAATTAATTTCCGTTTTTTAACAAAAAGTAGTAAATTATGTCAGTGGTATATCATGCGCGTGATATAGTTTGGACGCCAAATTGTATCTGAATGCAATCGTGGCGATGTTATTTTTTTGCCAAGAATTAAATTAGCCACCAGTGACGTGAATCTACCATTCGTTCTCAACCGCCGCCAGTTCCCGTTAATTCCAGCTTACATAATGGCTATCAACAAATCGCGGGGGCAAACTTTCGATCATGTTGGAATTTACCTCGATGAGCCTGTCCTTTCACATGGACAGCTCTATGTTGCACTTTCAAGGTCTAGGATTCCCAATCGCGTTAAAATTTACACAAACACATCTGAAGTACAAGGAAAATTATTAAAAAAACAAAAAATACTTCACACGGAATGTTGTTTACCAAGAGGTTTTTTGAATAAAGAAATATTTAAATAATACGTAAATAAAAAAATATTTCCTGCCATAAAACATACGTTTATTTTGTTTGTTTTCAGTCAATGTTAAACATTTCTCTCGCATATATATCTATTTAAACGCGTCAAATTTGAAGGGAAATCTCTCGAATGAAGAGGCAATTTGCACCCGTCAAACAATGACGGGTGATTTTCTAGTTTTTAATAAATGCGAGTGGGGCTGGCGTCCTCGTGCTGCTGCTGCTGGTCAGTTCTCTTCCCCTCCGACTCTTTAATGCCTTAAACCCTGTAGGGTAGGCTGGGTCGGGGTGGGTTATGTTGCACCACACCACCGGGAGAACGTCAGATTTAAGTTGCACCAGGCAACATGGCGAATCTTTAGTGGAATAAGGTTTCAAATCTGGGGCCCTCTGGCCCCGAAGCCGAGACCTTACCACTAGGTCACTGCGGCCAACGGTTGCAGTTATCGAATATCAAGTCAACTGTTCACTGTCACTTAGCACAAACGTATGCGAGCAAGTAAATCTATATTTAATACTAGCCGCCTTCGGCGACCATCTTGTTCGCCGGTAATATAATTTCAACTGAATCTCTTATGTATAATTTGATATTCATGGTTTCCTTAACAAAGTAATGTTAAATTTCAAATTCTGATAGACATTTAACCCGTGCTCTTTCAGTAGCCTTGCTCCTGTTCTGTTCATTGTCTGCATGGCAGTCCCTAATGGAATCAAGTAACTGTTTGTGTCATGTAACATCGTCATGTCGGCATCAACTTCACTCTCTTATTCCTCACTAAAATTATATGCATTTGATTTTAACTTTAGAATGACGCGGCACATCTTACGTCCAGCAGAATGTTAGTTGGATGAAAATATGCTGATTAAAGCATAGCATTAATCATTAAGATATCACCTTAGCTTTCAACAGTGGAAGAGAATCGCGCAAATAAATATTTGTTTAAACATTGAAAAGGATTGAATTGCGTTGCAACGATGAAAAGTATTGCTGTAAATCATGCCAAAAATATTTTTAAAAACTCATAAAAATTAGACAAAGAATTGTATGGCAATTTAATCGATATCATTGAAAAGATAATTTTTCCTCTTTCAGATTGTGTAAAAATAATGTTTGTTCTATTATATTTTGGGAAGTTATTAACCGCTTAACTTAACAGCCCGAGAATACTCGTGCATCGAATTATCGAAATTTTAGTCTTATAAACTAAAATTGAATCATTAATTAGCTTTATAATTTGACACAAAAAATATGTAGGGTCCATAAACATCTTAAGTATCCTATGCCTTCTTAGATGAATGAAAACGACAGCCCCTTTCCAAAACAGGAGGGGTCATCTTATTAGATAGCAAAGAAAACTATTCAGTTAAGTGTTTAAGGAGAAACGCCAAAATTTCGCTTAATTTTTAATTAATTAAAATTCTAATGAAAATTTCAAAAAAGGGCTGAGAGGTGCACATTCTCACCCTCAAAAGTGCCAAATTTTGTTGCTCTAGGTCCAGTGGCCTGCCCTGTAGAACGCCAACACACACACACAAAGACACACATTCTCCTTTATTATTAGTAGAGATTAACACACGATGATTATCGAACACGTAAATAAACGCATTTTAAAATATATATATATATATATATATGTTTTCGTTGTTGCAGTCATAAAACAGCCAAGTTGTTAACCAATTTGCTTTATTATAGAAATATTTTGGAGAGTGGCGGACATACCAACATCTTAGCTGAAGTTTTTTGTAAAAGTGTGTACAGAAAATCCGCGATTCTCTCAGATAAGGGAAGAACAATATAACACGTGATCAAAGTGAAGGGAATATTGGCTATTTATATTAAATTACGTAAGCGTTTTAGGGAAAAAGTCTAGCGCCAAGGTGACGCGTCATGATTTTCGGTGGGCACGTGAAAGCGATAAAAATATTCTTTTAGTAATAAATATGCCAAAACGAGAGATTTAATATACCTCCAGCGCGGGAAATAGAACGAAACTGGAGTTTAAGAAAAATGATTTTGGAATACATTAAGACTTTAAAATATATAATATTAGAATTTGAAATAAAATTAAGTGAGATTATTACTTATATGTTAAAAAAATTACTTACGTGTTAAAAATATCAAATATTATAATACAGAAAATCCTTTTATCGTCTGCAATTTTATTTTTAATTAATTGAGAAAGTAAGTTGCATCAAACGTTTTTTAAATCTCTTAGATTCTCTAAAAATTACAGACAGTTCCAAATGATTGGTAAAAATCATAGAAAACTAACTTTTTCTATAAATTACTGATAATTTCTGAAGAATGGTACAAAATTTAATTGAATATTGAGCGTGGCAACTCGGGGGGTAGAGAAATAAAATGGTTTGAAATATCTCTAACTGATGAAGCAAAGCAAGGCCTTGACAAGCGAGAGTTTGGCATTGAGTCTCTTTTTTACTTTCTCGTATGCGAAGTATACAAAGAGAAAGTATTGTAATCGTCAAAAAATTCGAACTCGAGATTTTGACGAATCTTCACGTTTTAGACCTCCCGGAGTCCGAAAAACACAGTTTTGGAATTTTGTCTGTCTGTGAACACGATAACTCGAAAACTATGACAGCTACGGGGATGAAATTTGGTATGTGGTCTTTAAACATAATTTGTAGGTTTCTATCAAATTTTGGACAAAATCCGTCAAAGGGAAGTCTGTCTATCTGTATGTCCGCTGTCATGTGAACGCTATAAGTCAAAAACTTGAATAGCTAGATGGATAAAATTTGGTACACAGTTTTGTCATCCTGAATGTAGGTCCGTATAAAATTTTGGGCCAATCCGTCAAAGGGTTGACTGTCTGTCGGTCTGTATAATCGCATACTTGTTAAGTTTTTATCTCCACGCGCATGCGTACTGTACGCAATCTTCTGTGCATGATAGTCAGAGGCTCCTGCTTGGCGCTTTTTCCTTCCCTTTTGGTTCTTTTTTTCTCCCTTTTGGCGAATTCTGTTCCTGCTCGGATTATTTTATTTCCGTTTTGTCGTTTCAACGTGTGCTGTACAAAACTTGTTGCGTTCTGGGAATAGAGCACA
This sequence comes from Araneus ventricosus, assembly GCA_013235015.1. NCBI lineage: Eukaryota > Metazoa > Arthropoda > Arachnida > Araneae > Araneidae > Araneus > Araneus ventricosus. The sequence continues at coordinate 85,477 of BGPR01003440.1, forward strand.
TTCGAAATTTTTATCAGAGCGAGTTTGCGGGGAACTGACTTAATTTCGCTTATTTTATTTATCTCCACTGCGTTAGGGGTTTTATCTTATTTTCTGTCCCTACATGTGTTAGGAGTGTACGAGAAAGTTTAGGGGAGAACACTCCCGCTGGTTTTCTTTAAATTCGTTTGTTACGCAGTCACGATCAAATGTGTTCTTCGGTTTACTTCGAATTTGGCATGGATGTTCCTTAAAGTCATTAAAAACGAAGCATGTGCTTTCTGGTGTCGTGCGGAAGTTCGGAGAAGGAGGTGCTAGCTCAGGTGTCATCCTCGTCATTTGACCGCCGTTTAAAATCACGAGTAAAAAAATAAAAAAAAATTAAAGTATCAAAATCCCAAAATAAATCTTGAATTGGGAATGAAAAGGGACGCTGATATAACTATACTAAATAAATAATGGAATTCCTAAACTTTTAAAAGATTATCAAAATTAACATAATTAAAGGTAAAATTTGACAAAAAATAGCATAAGTTGGAAAGCCAATCAAATTTGAGCGTCATATTTAATGGATGAAATAAAATCCTACGAATTTTTAAAAAGCAAGTAATCTAAGCGTTCGGGATTTAACTGTATGAGCATACACTCAGAGTAATACTACAGTCATTATTTGGACATTTTTTAATTTGTTCTATAAGTAATGGAAAACCGATGTGTTAAGTCTCTTTTGTCCACTACACAGTCCTTTGTCCATCCAACTGGCAGGAGCAGGGACAAGGGGCGGCGTTCTGTCCACTACACTGATGAGTTCAAAATATGTCCCTTTTCACTTTCTCGTATACGCAGTATACAAAAAGAAAGTATTGTAATCGTTAAAAAATTCAAACTCGAGATTTTGGCGAATCTCCACGTTTTAGACCTCCCTGAGTCCGAAAAACACAATTTTGGAATTATGTCTGTCTGTATGTCTGTGTGTCTGTGAACACGATAACTCGAAAACTATTAGAGCTACAGGGATGAAATTTAGTATGTGATCTTAACACATAATTTGTAGGTTTCTATCAAATTTTGGACAAAATCCGTCTACGGGAAGTCTGTCTGTCCGCGTTCGGGTGAACACTATAATTCAAAATCTTGGATAGCTAGATGAATAACATTTGGTACACAGTTTTATCATTAGGAATATAGGTCCATATCAAAATTTGGGCCAAATCCGTCAAAGGGTTGACTGTCTATCGGTCTCTATATATCAACAAGTATAATCGCATATTTGTTTACTTTTGAAGCGAATCCTATCTCCTTGCGCATGCGGACTGGTAGCAATCCCTGTGCACGCGGAAGTATTACGTCACTTTGTCCTTAAGCCGGTAAGAGTGGAAAATCGGTACGCATTTAATCGCTACGCATCTCTTTGAATTTGATTCAAAAACCTGATAGTCATTGGATTCTGGATTACAGTAGGTTCGAATTTTAATCGCATACTTCTAAACATTTTAACTCGTAAACCCTACGGCTTTGATAAATAAAAATTGGTATGAGGCCTACTAACAATAATTGTAGATCTGTGCCCAATTTTCGTTTCAATCAGTCGAAAAAAAGCTGTTCAAATCGCCTATTCGTCTCTTCTCATCACACAATGACGCGAGGTCGTTATTGTGTAATTCCGCGATTCACTTGCGCTAATCCTTTCCGCTTCTTTTTGCCTTCAAGCTTCCGATTCACAAGCTTTTTTTCTGCACTGCATTAGGGGTGCTTGTTCTTTTTACTGCCTTTGAACTTATTTTTTCTCCACATGTGATAGGAGTATACGGGAAAGTTTAGGGGAGACAACTCCTGCTGGTTCTATTACTGAAAGAAGGTCAGTTTTGTGTGATAGGTGTAATGTCATGCAATTTGTTTTGAGTTACATAACTCCGTTGACCGTGGCAACTGGTCAGCTCAGAACGAGCAGTGCTGCAGTGTTCAAATCAAAAGTGCGATGATCTCTTCACAACAAGACACGGGCCCTTTCCCACTTATCTAAACCGATTCCGTCTGCGATCAGAGGACAAATGTGGATGCGGCGGGCAGAGAAACGCCACTGAATGCCCACTGACCAGCTCTTTTCACCTCAAGAAACCAGCACCGATATATGAAGATCTCTGGTTGCGACGAGTAATGACATCAACACTCTCTCGAGCGAAAATGAGGAATTTAAAGGATTTTATTAAAAAGAATGAAGATATTATATTTCCAACCTCCTAACTGAAAACTTCATACTCCTTATGAACATTAACTGCAAAGACACTTCACTTTTGCTTTGTCATCTTTTGAACTTTTAGCATTTTCTTTTGGTTTTTCAATTCCTACTATTAGTTCACACTCTCCCTATATCTTGTTCAAATTTTGCAATCGATTTTAAACTAACTTCCCGATGAGCTGGAGACTCGAAACTTTAAACATAGCTCAGAACTGGATGACAATGCAATATTAATTCGCTTTCTTGTCTGTCATTTCATATTTTGCATGACGCATGCGCAGTACGTTTTTCATTATATCTCGAAAACTATTAACATTACAGACTTTATTCTTGGGTATATGGATGGCCCATGGGATCATCGAAGCACCCCCATATTTTAGCCATATCTTTGCTCATGCGCAGTATGTTTTTCATTATATCTCGAATCACCTAAGTAGGAATTGACTTTAAAATTTTTTATATTACTTGTTTATATTTCTATTTCAATTTATTCATTTTAGGCACGTTGAAGTTCAAAATTATGCTTTTGTAATATCTGTTTTTCAAATTATGTTATTAAAATTCTAAATTTGTAATTTGGGGGGGGGAATCTTTCAGTAACACTGCACGCATACGCGAAGGATATCTGTACATCAAAAAGCATATTTTCAAAAGAAAAAACAGTTCCTGAACAGTTCAGTATATTTGACAAACATGAAGGTATCTCTGATCCGTTTCTGTTGCTTGAATTTCTTTGATATATGAAATCAAAGAACGAAATATTATTATTTGTTAAGTAGAGATTATGTTTTTTGTGTATGCTTTCTATAAGGTTAGTTAATTATCAAATATTTCATATTATTTTTGGAATAATGTTCTGGTTCGAATGTGAATTTCTTCAAATTTGGACAAATGAGTTTAAGATAGCTCAGGATGCTCTGTAGTACGTGATGGACAACAAGTATTGCAATTGAAAGCCACCGTGACCACTGAAGTCTGTTGACTTCCATTCCTTCATAACAGTCGAATTATTGTTCTTAGAGAACTTGACTTCTTCAAGTAAACTCTGTCTCCAGATTAGAAGGCCGAGTGCTCAAATCATATCCGGGACAGCACTTGAGAGAATTTCCAACGGAATGCACAAAGGTCTATAAGTTCTGACCATCAGAAGGTCTGTGAGAAAAATCTGACGCTAAAAACAGCCATTTTATTTAGAAATTTGCAGTAATGCATTTGAAAATGAATAGCACGACATACCGTCACTTGAAGTGCAAATGGTCGTATATCATATGTCGTACGGCGTTTTGTACTTCGAGTATTGATCATTAACCTTCCGTCGGGGGCATCTAATCTGTGAGAGGAAGCACCCATATTTGTTTGTGCATAAGTGCGGGTTTTAATGAGAAAGGTGTGGGACCGCTAGTAGCTTCCTGGATTTTTACCACTCACACTAGAGTGTCGTAATTTTTTCTCTACTGCTCTTTGGATGTACGTGAAGGGCACGTTAATTTGGTAGACGAGCTGCGCCCGATTGCGTTTGTATTTTAGATTTCCCAAATTTTTCTCAATATTTATTTGTGTACCTGTGTCCCAGCCCCTATTTCAATGATATTGTTAGTTATTTCCAATATATTGCTTCAAAAATATCGAATTATTTTAGTCTCTCAACGACGACAGTTGTCATTGCTAAGGAACTTTACGGGGAAACAAACTTCAACTCCCTCCCAAATTCCTAGACGTTTTACTAATTGAGATAACAAGGAAATACAGAAAAGCTATATAAAAACGCAAACATAGCTTTGATTGACCGAATAGTTCAGTTTGATAAGCTTTACCTTAAGCCTAAGAAAAAATTTAACTTTTAATCTCACAGATGAGTCGTGCCCGAACATGCTAGCATTTGTATTGCACCCGACCGAAGGTTAAAGTAGAAGTAGTCAACTGGATCACGAGCTGAAAAATATCACGTGACTGCTGGCAAATATGGATGTCTGCAGTGGTATAATATGATTTTTTCACCCCCATCCCATTTAGCTTTAAAAAGTGGAAAATACACGCATTTTTCGCCTCCATTGTTCTCTAAGACTGGCACTCGGTCTCTCCAAACGCCCTTCTCCCCAATCAGTACGCCACTGCACGTAGAAGACGCTTTCATTGCAGGTTAGCAAGCACCCTGCTCTTTAGTCCGTTCAGCTACCAGTGCCGAGGGTGATGGAAGGGCACGCGCGATTTTTTCATGGCGGTCATGCGAATGGACCCGTACGGTGATACACTCTCAAACCAAGCGCACTAAATATCCAATCCCGAAAACCCGCATAGCAGGGACCAGAAAATTTATACTCTTCCCTTGCTACTGCACTCTCAGAAGACAGCCTGGCAGGTCAAGAACATATAGGTCCCCAACTCTCATAGTCAGTTCAGCATCCAGCGCTGTCATGAGGGTGAGTGGAAGCGGGGGCATCATGTGATTTTTCAGTGGCGTATCAAGGGTGAATGGGGCTCGGAGCATGGTGATATTATTTCACAGCTCACAAGCGCACTAATATCTTGTCTCCACAGCGCCCCATAAGAATGAACCCCGAAGCATTTATACTCTTTTCCCCCCCGTTGCTACGCCACTGCTCTCAGAAGACGCTCGCGTTGCAGGTTAAAGAAGGATATCCCCTGTCTCCTTAGCCTGTTCAGCATCCAGTGCTGCTATTAGGGTGAGTGGAAGCGAGTGAATCATGTGATTTTTCAGTTGCGTAGCGATTGTGAATGGGGCCCGGAGGCTGGTGGTATTACTTCCCACCCCACACGCACACTTATCTAATATCTTGTCTCCACAACTCCCCAGAAGAATGGACCGAAAGCATTTATACTCTCTTGCCCCCCGTTGCCACGCCACTGCTCTCAGAAGACGCTCGCGTTGCAGGTTAAAGAAGGATATCCCCTGTCTCCTTAGTCTGTTCAGAACCCAGTGCTGTCATGAGGATGAGTGGAAGCGGAGGCATCATCCGATTTTTCAGTGGCGTAGCAAGGGTAAATGGGGCCCGGAGCATGGTGATATTATTTCACACCTCACACAGCGCACTAATATCTTATCTCCACAACGCCCCATAAAAATGGACCGCTAAGAATTTATACCCTGTTCCCCCCCGCGTTGCTACGCCACTTGATGGTTGATGGATAATTTCAGAAGCTACCTCAAACTCCCATTCCTGCATAACAGTCGAAATAACTGTCTTAAACAACGACTTCTTCAAGGAAAAGCAGGAGATCCTCTTCCCATTTCCCCGCTGAGATTTCTCCGGATCCGGATGTGGCGTTTACGAAAAGAATTAGGTGGAGGGCCTTGTTTGACAAGCCTCCCCCGGAACACCCTCCCCAGCGCCATCTCCATATCGGAGGAATGTCTGCTCTGGAGTGCGGGCCTGCTAATAAGTTTGCGCACTCCCTCCCTCTGGCCCCCGGGGTGGTCTTGCATATCAACAGGCCCCTAGGACCGGCTGCCAACAGCCAGATGGAATGATCGAATTATTCCGAAATAGAATTAGCGGAAGCCCCTTTTCTTTTAGGATCTGTTAATTGAATAAGCATTGATGAACAGCAGGTCGGTGTGTTGCGACTATTAATTCTGCAAATTACGGATGCACAGAAAAATCGCCTAAATGAGTCGAGAATCATCCAATAATGGACTTCAATCGTATTATCGTAAATGAAGGAAACAAACACTTTTAGTTTTGGGTGAAGGATCATGAACTTGGTTGAATAACACAGGGTGTGCATAAATTATTGTCGGGGTTTCCTTGCTTCATAACTTTGATTAAAGAACATGAGGATAAATATTATTATGTATTCATAAAGTACAACTCAAAAAGTTTTTTTTAACACGAAGTTAAGTAATTTCCACATGGCAGCCTTTCGCAATGTTGCAAAAGACTTACTGTATGTGTATGGTGTAAACAGTCCAACACGCAGGATAATGGAGAATGAAGGTTTATTTACAAATATCCAGGAAAACACGTAGAACAAGTACAAGAAACAATAGTTCTTGCACAGATTAACAATGTAAACAGACAACAATTCACAGGTAATAACAGTACGGCACTCTGATATTTAGCAACACAAACAGTCAGCAAATAACGACAATAACAGCACTTTCAATAGCGCTCAGCTCACCAGCTAGCTCGCATTGCAGTAGAAACTCCAAGTCGTTTCCAATGGATCAACACTCCACTACCTCTCGGCGTCTAACAGCCTACTAGCTCGCACAGCCGATAGAACTCCAAAGACGTTCGCGCTCCAAGGCGATCCTAGTCGATCAACACACACTCCGTCGTCCAAGCGCTCTCCTTATATAGTTTACCCGGCAGGCCGTGACGTCACATGGAATGATCTAGCACATTCGTGGCGTATCTTCTCTCCTAATAGAGATATCGAGAAGATTCCAGCACCTTTGAGATCCCATATTTTGTCGCCAAGGTCAGGGGTCCAGACGGGGCTGCTGTCGGTCATCTCGTACTTACCCCTGTAAAACTCTCTTCTCAACCATAAGGTTTACATTGCTAGGAAGCGACTTTCCATGTTTGTAACACTAGCATGTAACGCATCGAAACTTGGCTGCAAATTCAGTTCAATCTCGATGTGTCTAGTTTAAAGTTAGTAAAATGCATGCGTTCTTTATACAAGAGCAGTTAAGTATTTAAGTAACTTGGACAAAATATGAGCAGGAAAACTTCTAAGAGGTGGAAGCTATAAAAAATAATCTTTAGTGCAAAAGTTGTGGGAGCCTTTGGTGGCACGTAAACACATCGTTACTGAACTTAGTTTCCATTTATATTTTCGATGGTAAATCTGTTTAATTTGTTTCTCTTGTTGTAGCACTAGTAACGATGCCAAGCTTGTGCTTGTAGTAAAATTTACTACTCTGTACAATAAATAAATAATTCAATTTACCGCCATGGTATTTAATCAAAAGTTATAAGGAAAGAAAACTCCGACAATAATTTGTGAACACCGTGTGTAACCGTGTTTTAAATTTTTTAAAGAATTTAATGTGTTTTTATGATATTAATATGACAGTATACAACTTTTAGAATCCTAGTGTGTCTTTTAATGTTTTTGTGATTGTGTGTTTTCGTTTTAAATTATTTATGCGTTCGAAAAATTTTTTGGTTTTATTTTGAACTTTTGTGTTCTCTGTATTCAACTTTTTATTTTCTAGTGTGTTTTTTAATATCTTTATGATTCACTCATTGTGGCTTTTCTTCTTTGTTTGTTTGTTGTCCATTGCACTCTGTAAATGGAGTTATCTCTATATTGTGCTTGTCTTTAAATAAATAACAAACCGAATGAATCCGACTAACAGTTCAAGCGGTTCTTACATGTTGCGTTCGTGTATTATTTCTGTTTTCTCCTTTACATTCTTATCATTATATTAATGGTTTCCATATCGCGTGGATGTTTAACTATAAGGTCTATCCAAATGAGAGGTAGACTTAGAATGTGTCTGAAGAATGTGTTAAATACAGTTCATTAGCGTGTATTTAATACATGGCACTTAATTGCCATGCACAACATTAGCGCAAGTGTATGTGACGTGACATGGGCACATTGCCATGCATAACATTGGCACACGCGTATGTGACGTGACATGGGCACATAATTGCCATGCACAACATTGGCGCAAGTGTATGTGACGTGACATGGGCACATAATTGCCATGCACAACATTGGCGCACGCGTATGTGACGTGGCATGGGCACATAATTGCCATGAACAACATTGGCGCATGTGTAATGTGTATGTGACACGACACGGTTGCATAGTTGCTTTGGAATTAGTGCTCTGATTTTGGAAGTCCCTTCTCCACATTTAGGAAGGGAGTGGAAGACTTCAGAGTAAAAATTCCTGGAATGCGAATGGACCCAGTCGGGCCACGGTCCAACTATACCATGAAGGTTTCGACAATAGCCAGGGCGAAACAATATTATGTTCCAGGAGCCATCTGTTGTTACACCACTAAGGATCTTTTTCAAATCTTTTCCACTTGCGACGTCTCCCTTTCTGGCTGAAAAATATCTTGCGGTACAGGTGTCGTCCTCGTCATCTGACCTAACGCCACCTTGAATCTCCGATACCTATGACTACTAGAGTCACCTCCTCGGTGTTAAATGGGCACAGGGTGGATAAAGCACGAACACCTGAGCCAGCGCCCCCCACAGCCAAACGCCCGAACCACTTTATTGAAAAACAAAGTTTACAAAACGATTTACCCAAGTAGCACAACATATTTCACAATATTATATAATATGCTTGATATTATATAATATTATATGATATTGTATGATATTATACAATATTGCGAATATTGTTCAATATTGTACAATATCTTTGTGCTACTAGGGTACTATTTCCGGACGTGTACAGAATTTAAAATGAGAAATATCAATAAAAAGCGAAAAATAAAATAAACTTAAACACTATTAAAACAACAACCTTAGACATAAAAGCAATTCAAGCAGTTCTATCTGTTCAAGATGTTTCACTGTATCAGTTCTTATTCAAATCACACTAGAACAATTAGTTGTTGCCAATAGAACATATAGTTATTGCCACTATCGTCAATCGTCATCTGACAGAGGTTCACAAAATTATCAGATTCGTCCTAAAATACCCCTCGTGTTGCTTCAAAACGGGACATCAATATATCTTAACTAAACTTTAACCCTGTCCGCCCGCTCCATGCAACACAAATCCATCCGCTACCAGTCACGCCGATCGCCGCCTTCTCCGACTTCCTCTTTGAACCACACACCCTTATCCCCCACACACACACACGTCGCTGATCCCGCCAGTGTTGATTTATGGCCCAGCAGCGCAAGTGGAGCAATGGATGTCCGGACCGTTTGGATATCCAACCTTCCACTCCTCACAGCGTGTGGGATGATCTTGAATGTCCAGCCTTAAGCGGGGTTTACACGCGAACAGTAAAACCGACAGTAGGATGTCGCTGTCAAGTTCGGACAGAGACTTGCCGTGGCCCGTTTAAAACTTTTATGATTCTGCGCATGCGTCATCTCTTACTGTCGGTTTTACTGTCCGCGTGTAAACCCCCCATTATGGGAAGTTGGAACCCTAAGTCGGTTAACCCTAACCCTGTTACTTCGATGTACTTTTTCTCAAAATCTGTTATAGATTCATGTTTGAAATTTGTTATGCAAGTAAAGTATATGTTTCTCATTATACTGACATGATTTTTTTTTTAAATTCAAAAATTTATTTTTCAAACTTTTTTGTGTCAAAACAAAAAATGTTAAAATGGCCACTTCGATGTACCTATTCTCAAAATCTGTTATAGATACATGTTTGAAATTTTTTATAGAAGTAAAGTACACCTTTCTCGTTATATTGAAATGAGCTTTTGGTTAATTTTTTATAAATTTACAAAATATTTAATTAGACATAGTGAAATTTTACCCTATTTCGGCACAAAAAAACTGTAAAAAAAAATTCGAGTTTTTTTTAAAAAAAAGCTCATTTCAGTATAATGAGAAAGATGTACTTTACTTGTATAATAAGTGTCAAACATGTTTTATAACAGACTAGCAGTACGCGCACGGCGTTGCCCGTGGAATCAGGACTTCAAAAAAAAAAAAAAAAACGCCCACAATGACATGAAAAAGTTTTGAAAACAAAATCAAAACAAAAGATACACATTATTGATTTTCCCGCTTATTTTTTTTTTCGCGATAAACAATATTAAAAAATGGCAACGTGAAAATTATTATACTGCAAGCAAAGTATGCGAGATGAATAAATACGTTAAGTTACTGCCGAAAATAATAATCAGTCAATCAATTCAAGGTTATGACGTCACCTCCCCTTCAACCAATCACATAGCCATCTGCGTTCCGAAGTGCCGTGCCGCGCGACGAACTCTCTCCAGAAAAATAACTCTCAACCGCCCAGAAATAAATTAATTAAAAAAAAACTTGAAAAGATATTTTAACCGTTGTTGTTTTAAATCCGACACAACCGTTCTACCTATATGCTGAAAAAAATTGAAAATAATAGTGTTATTAGAAAGTCGGATGCAACAAATTTAAAATCAAAAGTAACATCTTGAAGCCAAAACTGGGTATTTTTAAAAAATTTCTCAAAATTCAGTAAATTGCGTTAGAAATTCAAAACTAACTTCATTAGAACGGAAATCGCTTGCTCTTTCCGATGGTGTATCTATTTTTGCCGTACAGTTATTTGAAACCATTCTATTGAGAAATTAGCGCGAAAAATCTATCAAAACAACACAAAACATTAAATAAAAAAAATTCTAGATTAAAATTTAAAATTTCGGCTTCGAGGTGCATTCAGTCACCATTACGACTACCTGTGTACCAAATTTCATGGCTGTAAGTGCGATAGATTCGTCTGGACATCGCAGACAAACACACACACACACACACACACGCACACAAACATTGCCTTTTATAAGTAGTATAGATTTTGAGAAAAGGTACATCGAAATTGCCAATTTTACATTTTTTGTATTGACACAAAAAAATTTGTAAAAATAAATTTTTAAATTTTTTTTCAAAAAAAATCATTTCAGTATAATGAGAAAGATGTACTTTACTTGTATAAAAAATTGCAAACATGAATCTATAACAGACTTTGAGGAAAAGTACATCGAAGTAACAGGGTTAGAGTAACCGACTTAGGGTTCCAACTACCCTTAATGAAACATCGCAACGAACTTAAGGACAGGATTGCTTTAGCTCAGGGGTTCCCAACCTGTGGTACGTGTACCCCAGGGGGTACGAAAGGACTATTTGGGGGTACGCGAAATCAAAGTTGTTAATGGCAGAAGCAAGAAAACATAAGGGATTAAAAATGTTACAGAATTCTATTTCTCTTAGTGAATATTTGCTATTTAATAACTATACCATTTGAACAGTTGATTATTACGAAGTGTAATTTTTATCTATCCTTCTAAGTTAAAACGAAATACAGTCGACGCTCGTTATAACGACCCACTGCAAACGGTCTTTATAACGAGTGGTCGCTATAGTGGATATAATTAAAAAATGTACACATGTAGCAGTTCCGTAAAAATAGGCTATTGTTAAAAAGATTCCAACTAAATACCCAAATTATTTTTTTATGATTGGTATTAAAAATAGCATTTTATCAATTAAAAATATATTTCTAAAATAGATTTTAAAGTAGAAAATAAAGGAATTTTGGAAAAATACCGGGAAGAGTGTCCGCTGAATTCGGACGTTGTATTGGGATTAGACGACACTGGACGGTCGTTATACCGAAAGTGAAATAACATAGAGTGAATAGGGGAACACAGTTGGGGATTTTATCACTGGTCGTTATAACGGAATTGTCTTTATAATGAGTGGTCGTTATAACGAGCGTCGACTGCAATTGCAATACTGGTTTCATTTTCTTTTGCCTTGTACTAATACTATTATAAAAATGGAACAGAATGTAAAATCAAAAATAAGTTCCAGAAATGTAATTAATTCGAGTCCTTTCACTTTTAACTTCTTTGCATAGACGGATGGTTATGGGGAAGGGTTTGGGTATGATAGTAGGGGGTACGCGAAGACAAACAAAATAATCAAGGGGTACGCGAGGGAAGAAAGGTTGAGAACTCCTGCTTTAGCTGGTCCTAGTGCTATGAAAGTATTGCTTGATTTCCTTCAATTCCTTTAATTTGCGTATATGCAAGGAAGCAAAACAAATGGGACTGTAGCGAGTGTATGCAACTAAACTAAAAAAAAAGCAAGCGATGAAAACTTGCCATCGCTAAGCAATGAAAATTAATTTATTGGGTTACATTTTAGTATTCCGAATTCTATTTTAGAAACAAAATCAGTTATATTGAAGTGCGAGAATATTCTCTTCTTATTTACCTACACTCCAGGATATTAATCAATGATCTCCAAAAAGAAATATGAAAGAAGTGAAATCGTTTGAAAATGTCTATTAAAAGGACATACCACAATTAAACCTCGAAAATTTTCGATTTTTATGGGAAAAAAAATTATTTACCTGTCTTTTCTGAATAATTTAAAAGAATCCGCGTTAAAAAATTCTCATAATTATGAAAGTTATGAAGAAAAATGTAACAACTATTCAACGTAAACATTGAATATGGCCATATTTTTAAAGCGCTATATCTCAATGTGGTTTTTTATAGTGTGCGTACGATATCACATGAACTATTGAATATTTTTACATAGAAGTTTTACTAAATATGTATTGTGCTATGTTCTACAAATTGAACAACATTTTTGTACATATTTTCTCCAAAGAAGTTTTCTGGGGGTTCGAAAAGTTGAAATTTAAACAATTTTTAACAACATTTTTATTTTATATTGGTATATAAAATAGAAATTAAATCTAAATGTTAATAAATTGAGGTTAAGTTTCTTAAACAGACTGTTTGGTTTACTTAGATACCCAAAATATTGTGTTTAGACAAATATTTTATCCGTAATCATGCGCGCAAGGTGACTATCTCATTTTTCTCCAAACATAATACCCATATTTGTTACTCTCTCAAAAAAATACTTATCAATATAAAGGTTTCAAAATGTGTGTACTATAAGAGAAAGAACAGATATTTTTCCAGAAAAAAATAGTGAGTTTCTGAATTGCATTGTTTCAGAGATATAATGTATCGAATTCGACAGTTTCCCTGCATTTTTTCGAGGTTTAAGAGTCGTATGTCCCCTTAAATGTTTCACATCCTTTTGAATTACGTTTCATTACTTATATTGAAATATCTGACGGACGCACACGTTGATTATGTTTTTCTCATTGGCCGTCTAAAGGGACAATGACTGCCCATTCGCATCTAAAATCAGCAGTGTCAAAAAGGCACTTCTCGGGAGAAATAGCAGGATAAATGCAGCCTCGATGGAAATAAATTTCCTCCTCCTCTCTCTCTGCCGCGAAGCTGACTGTGCAGGTCCATTGCAGAGAGGACCGTCCCAAGGTGAATCATGGCAGAAGACCCTGTTTACTTAGATAATCGTGCCTCTATGGTCGCCGGGGGATTCGCTCTCTTTTCCGAATAAGTTATCTCTCGGCCATCCCTCCCGACGATGTAATATTTAGGTCCGCATATGCCTCCCGTTATGGATATTCGAGGCGACCTGAGTCACGCCTGAACGATGAGGACCCATTTAGGCATTTGGATTCCGAGTCATGTTGGAATTGTTGGAAATGAGCTAGTCGATAACGCTGCAAAAAAAGCGTCTTCGTTTCTACAACCAGAAATTCCATGTTGCGACGCTCGGCTGCACTTTTTGCGGCAGGAAACATGGGATCATCAGGTCATGCATAAATCCTATGTTTTATAAGCCACCATTTCATTTTGGACTTGTATACCAATGCGTGAGCTCGATGTCAAATTGACTAAACTCCGCATTGTCCATACACGTTTTACCCATAAACATCTTATATACGGCGAATGGCCTCATATTTGTTCGCCAAATGAAATTAACTGTTGTTCATGTTTTAATTGAGTGTCCTGATTTTAGTCTTCACCGTATGCGTTTTTTTAATTAATCATCATTGGACATACAAATCCTGGTGGGTGAACATCCTCACCAAAACCTTTTCAAGTATTTTAAGGCGATTGATTGTTACCATTTTATTGAAATGTGTTTCTCTTCAGTATTATTGCTATGATGTACCATGATTTTGTTTTGTTTATTTATATTTGAGAATTTAGAAAAAAACCTTGGTTTTAATTAAAGCATTTAAAATTTTTTACTACTAGACCTCTTTTACTTTTTTAACCATATGTCGGGCGCAGTATAGCCAAATATGGCTCTTGCGCCATTAAAACAAACAATCTAATCCCATTTACCTATTATCGCAGAAAGGCGCATCAAGTTCTGGGTTTCTTTAGCTTCCATTGCCTGAGAGATTGGATGCCTGAAAACCATGTCACAGTGCACACATTTTTAGAGAGGAATGATTCAAAGTTGCGTTTCCATGTGAAATAACGTCGTAAGTAATTGATTCAAAATAATACAAAAAAATATTAGCTACGCAAATACAGTTGAACCCTTTCGCTACCAAGGTCTCCTGGAAAAAACATCCACCACAGCCCAAGATGTTTTTCGCTTCAATTGGAATAGATTTTGCGTCTGTCACATATATGTGACGTAGGGCTCCGGTAAGAAACGACTGTGTCACATATATGTGATGTCGTACTCTGGTAAGAAACGGCTGTGTCACATGCATGTAATGTCGGGCTCTGGTAAGAAACGGTTGTGTCACATGCATGTAATGTCGGGCTCTGGTAATAAACGGTTGTGTCACATATATGTGTCGTAGGGCTCTGGTAAGAAACGCCTGTGTCACATGAATGTGATGTCGGTCTCTGGTAAGAAACGACTGTCACATGCATGTGATGTCGGTCTCTGGTAAGAAACGGATGTGTCACATACATGTGGTGTCGGGTTCTGTTAAGAAACGGCTGTGTCACATGCATGTGATGTCGGGCTCTGGTAAGAAACGGCTGTGTCACATATATATGACGGCTGGTAGCGAAAGAGATAAATTTATTCACTATGTTATACAGTAAAACTGATGATTAACTGTCAGTTTCTGTTATCGGTCATCGTCTCAAAAAATATCAACAAACAGACATCTTTAAATAAAACTCTTTCCTGAACTTACTGACGAAACTAAGAGAAATAAATAAGAAAAATTGTGAAAATGTCCTGAAAACAGCGCGATTTTTTTCATCCAGGTTAGAGAGCTCCGGTGCTGCTTTTAGAGCTTTCCTGCACTGCTTATTTTGCGACTACACCATTGAAGAAGAAATTGATGACGATGAGGATAAGTACTTAACCAAGGATACCAAAACTTATAACTAACCACTCAGAAGCAGTAACAATGTTATCGAAGTGCATCGACTGGTTTGAAATGCAACACCGGTCCTACTTTGGCGTAAGATATGGAATATCGCCACAGAAAGTTCGAGTCTCAAAGACGCAGAAGGAGACGACAGATTATTTTAAAATAACGTAGGTTTAAAGTATTACAATACAGTTTTGTGCATTACTACTCTTATACTGAAGTTTATTCTGATCGTTTTGCAAAATTAAATACAATATGTATGCATTATTCACTTTCATTTTCGTTCCAAGCCAGCAGTGAAATTATATTACGAAACATATGCATTAAACGATTTCTGTTATCCGTCTATTCCGTTATCCGGCACAGCCCTGGTCCGGACGGCGACAGTCAGGGGCGGCCCGAGGCCAGGGCAGACCGGACACCTGCCCGTGGCGCCAAAGCGGGAGTGTGAAGAAAAAAATGGTTGAATAAACTTGAGAAATAAAGTCATATTTTTAAAATAAATTTATTGAATATATTATTTTTGCTCTTCAGTGACCTCTATATAATCTTAAATATATTTGAAGGTCAAAAATTCTCCCCATAGTAGTATCAAGTCGTATTTACAAGTGAAACATGCATATTTCCAAGCAAAATTTTGTTTGATATTTAGAATACGGGCATTATAAAATTTTAAAAAATACGTTGGATTGGGGGGTGCCATATTATTGCCTTTCCCGGTTGGTGAAGCTACCTCGGGCCGCTTCTGGCGATGCTAATCGAAGTTTTACTGCACAGAGATGTAATGAATGTGTTAGAGTAACGTAATCGCACTCATCATTTAACTTCATTACCATCACGTCATGTTAACCCTTTCTAAGCCCGTGGTAAGTATACTTACCACCAAATTCATCAATTTTTAAATGAAATCTTTAAGGTTGGCGCAACACGTTTTTGATGAAACACAAACCTAGATATTCCTATTTTTGATCTCGAACCACAATGTTCATCATTAGAATTACTTTCTAATTAATTAATCAAATTAATTAACAAAAAATTAATGTCATCCAATAAGCTAAATGAATTTCTTTTCTTATATTAATCTCAATCCCATAGCTATTTTATTATATCACTACTAGTAAAAAATGGCCCTTTAAAGTGTTAAATAAAGCTGATTGGTTGTCTTGTTAGTAATTTCTATTGGTTGTCTCATTACAAATCCTCCTCTCTTTGAATTCCATGTAAAGTTTATAAATATGAATGATTTTAATTTCATCACTACTATGCTTCTGCTTTTCGTGAATGATAAAAATTCTGTAAATAAAATATTGTAATACGATTCATCGGACTTTGAAATCTTTAAAGCTGTCATTTATCCACCGACGAAGTTATAGAAATATTAGCAGAATATAATGACGAAATAAAGGTAAACATTTAATAACAATCAATTGCGTAAATATAGGAGAAGGTCCCATGCCGGGTCGCCAACCGAGAACAACTTATAAGTCCAATGAGATTCGTTGTAAAACTACCTATTTGGAGGGTCCTCGTCACACAGAACGTTCAACGAATATCGTTGTGCACAGTTTGAACGAAAGACGAATTTCCGATTACCCAACCTTTCTCTTTTGGAATGTCTTCCTATTTTTGGAAAATCTAGGATTGGAATTAATGATGAATGTGGTTTCCTTTGGCCTTCGTGTCCCTCAGTTTTAGAGAATGATGATTGGACATCACAGCGTCTAAAAAGAAACCTATGAGAGAATACCTTCAGTATGGGCCGATATTTTTTTTTCTGGGTCACTTTCATAAGGCGTGTTAAATGGTGCCCAAAAGGACGGGGCCTGAGAGCTATAGAAAAGAGACGACTATGTGTTTGATTGTAGCATTTTCTAAGTATTATCCCAGTCAGAAGCTGCCCGAAGTTATATTACCAAATACGCAAGACAACAGTATGGCATGATTCCCAAAAGGACGGGGCCTGAGAACTATAGAAAAGAGACAACTATGTGTTTGATTGTAGCATTTTCTAAGTATTATCCCAGTCAGAAGCGGCCCGAAATTATATTAATACGCAAGGCAACAGCATAGCACACACACCCCTCAAACCAACGTATTTTTTAAAAATTCTATTATGTCTCTATTATAAATGTCAAGCAAACTTTTACTTAGAAATATGAATCCTTTACCTGCAAATATGACTTAATAATATTATGGCGAGAATTTTCAAACTTCAACTATGTTTAAGATTACATAATGGTCTTATTCAAATTAAACTAAAATGCTGAGCAAATTTTTAAAATATATGACTTTATTTCTGAAGTCTATTAAAACAATTTTGTCTTCACACTCTCGCTTTGGTGCCCCCCCCCCCGTGTGGTCGCCACGGGCTGTTGCCCGGGCCTTGGGCCGCTTGTGATCTCAACCAGTTTCAAGCGATCCGTAAATACAAGACCGGATAAGTCCTTCAGAGCAGGGGTTCCGAAACTTTTTTACCTCGCTCACCCTTTGATTAGTCTTTTCATTTTCGCGTATCCCTATTGTCGTATCCCCCCCCCCTCCAACCATCCGTTTATACAGTGAAACCTCTTCGAACGGCCACCCCTGCATAGCGGCCACCCCTCTTAACGACCAATTTTACGTGGCACGGATTTTTCGGCCCATAGACCTAATGTTGAAATAACCCCTAGCAACTGCCACCCAACCCCTCTGAACGGCCGCCGAGCGGGTTTGACCATCCCAAACGCATCGGTTAGAGATTTACTTTTTAAACTGAAAAACGAGTTTGAAAAAATGGTTTTTTCCCGAGAAGGGTAAAAACTTAAAACAGCCACAAATTGTATCTTTTTTTCAAAAAAAGTAAAAAATTATTAAATAAAGTACTATTTTCTCTTTAGATAAGTTTCAAACTTAATTTTAAATAAGAAATATGTGCCAGACTTGTTTATATTATGTATTATAGCAATTATCTTGTAATTGTAACGAAAACCCTTTAGAGCGGCCACCCCCTCTGAACGGCCAATTTTTCTCGGAACGGAGGGGTGGCCGCGCAGAGAGGTTTCACTGTACAAAGAAGTTCTTATCAATAATGTTAAGAACCTTGGTGATCTTAAGAGTCAAATGACTTGAATTTACAACATTTGCAGGATTTATTTATGATTTTACATTTTATTCCATTTTTACAATAATATTAGTTCAACGTCAAAACGAATGAAATCAGTATTGTAATAATTTCGCATTAACTTACAAGGATAGCTAAAAATTACACTTCCTTTTCTTTATTTTTTTCTTATTTTGAGGGTAGGTTTAGGACTTGCACAACTTTCACTTTTACTTTTTTCACGAATTTGGGGAAACAAAATTCTGTAACATTTTTAATCCATTATGTTTTATTCTTTATGTCATTATCTACTTTGAGTTAGCGTACCCTAAATCGTCCTTCGCGTACCCCAAGGGGTGCACGTACCACAGGTTGGAAACCTCTGCTCTAGAGGCCCTTCGGCAATGTCTGTCTTGTGGCTGCCTTTTCCTCTTCCCAGCTTCCAAAAACAGATATTTTTCTGTCTATTTTAATTTAATATCTATATAAGCAGTTGTAAGTAGCAAATTTTTTGTCGAAATTTGCTACTTAAAACTGTTAACTTGCATTAAAAGACACAAAATTACTGAAACTACTTAAAACTGTTCTACTTGAAGTAACAAAAAGTTTTATTAAGGATCACTTTCACACTCAAGACAGTTGGTATATCGCGTATTAAAAAAAAATGTAAAATTAAAATTTAAAAGCAATTTTATATAAAATATTAAAAAAAGTACAAAACTTTTATAAATTTTTTTTATAAAAAAGAATTATATTTAGATTAGATTATAAAAAAGAATAGAATTTAGATAAAATAAATTTATTTTATTTTATCTAAATTCTATTTAATTATTGGATCGGACGTTTTTTTTTTTAATTATAGAGGAATATATTTTCTTAGAATTATAAAACAACATCATTTAAAACTTGTAAAAAGTAATTAATTAGGAATGTTGTTACAATAATGTTCCAAAATTTAAACGATACTTGATATTAATTTCAATAAGTTCGAGTGCACGATCTTTGCAAATTAAATGAAAGCTTGGTATTAAATTGCTTTGAAAGTACCGCAAAAAAATCTCAATGCCCCAAGGGCCCCCAAAGTTTCGGAGCCCCTAGGCAGTTGCCTACTTTGCCTATTTAATAATCCGGCCCTGCGTATGTATATTATAGAGCAAGGTATCCGAAACTTTTTCCCCATCGTAACCACCTCGGCTACAAAAAGATCCCGTCATGATACCATCAATGAACCAATTGGTTTTTCGGGACCTAAAATACATATAAGCAGAAAATAAAGTAGGAAAATAGAGTGTAAAAAAATCTAGCTAAATATGCTTGAGTTTAAAATTTATTTTAAAAAGCAAACAACTAAAGAAGTAACAGATTGAATCCTTGTTAAAAACATCAGTACTGAACTATATACATGTAGTAATCTCACTTAATTTTATTTCAAATTCTAATATTATATATTTTAAAGTCTTAATGTATTCCAAAATCACTTTTCCTAAACTCCAGTTTCGTTCTATTTCCCGCTCTGGAGGTATAAATCTGGCGTTTTGGCATATTTATTACTAAAAGAATATTTTAATCGTTTCCACGCGCACACAACTCGCGAAACGGCGACTTATTGTCGCCATGCATTTTCCCTAAAACACTTACGTAATATACTAAAAATAGCTATTATTCCCTTCACTTTGATCACGTGTCTATCTGTTAAATCCCTACCTGAGAAAAAAGCAGGGATTTCCTATCCACTTTTGGCTTAAAACTTAAACGAAGATGTACGTACATTTCGTCACTCCCCGATAATAAACAGAAATTAGTTAATAACTCGGCCTGATTTTGTATTTAACGACTACAATTACGAATACATTTTATACATACGCTTCGTATACGTAGTTATAGAAAGTACTGTAATCATCAAAAATTATCATTATGCGACAGAGTATAGCAACCCACTTTATCACTGATAATTTAGACAACTTCTATAACGTGCATAGTTTCGGATTTCTCACTGATAATTTCTGTTTGAATATTTGTAGAACTGGCTTGCGTGTTTATTTAGCAATATGAAATCGATGGCTATCGAGTTATGAGGAGTCCCCAGTGGCGTAAGTGGCTAGCGAGCTGTACCTATACAGCAGTATCTGCGAGTAATGCGAGTTCGATCCTCATCTGGGGAAGAGTTTTTTAATCCTCCGAGCGGCGCAAACGTATTTTTACGTTTTTCATGTTCAGTTCAAAAGCAGATAGCTCGTAATTATATTATATTTTCTCAAAGAAGCACGGACAAAATATTCTTAATATTTCAGACTTATAATTAAATACAAAAAAGACTAGTTCATTCGCTTTAAAAGCTAAGTTTTCTAACCTGACAGCTAAAAATTCAAAATAATTCAGCACTCAGAGGGTTCTAAAAGACACAGGAGCACAGGTCTAGTTATAAATCCTAATCATATTTTTACTTTAACACATTTAAAATTATAATTAAATTTGTTAGGTTCAAAATTAGAATAAAATCGGTGTAATAAATTTTAGGACCCCTGAGCTACGGCCCAATGGATAAGTTGGTCCTGTCCATACACTGTATTGCAGAAACTCTTACTGGAACAAGGCGTGATACGCTCACATATCCCATTACCCCATATGTCTATGAATTTACAAATTATCTAATTTACTTAAAATCACAACCTTAATTTATGCACCGGGGAATATGCGACTGCCCAAAAAAAAATGACGCGCAGGGGTATAGAACGGGCGTATGTCCGGCGATCCAGATAGCGACAGATGGGCACGTGCGGCGGATCCAGCTAATCCCGTTAATCTAGCGGCGCCCGGACCTTAAGGGGAGGGTGTCGGATCATCACGTGACTGCAGAAACCCGACACCACCCCCACCAGAAACAGTTCCATTCGAATGTCCCGTTCCGGGATCCCAAAGTTTGTCTTCCTCTCCATTATGGCGGGATCCGGGCGGATAAAGGGGGGATTTGAATGCGGATTCGAGTAATGTCAGTTTGTTTAATCCTTGGGCACACTGGGCAAGGGCGTGTTGTGACAGATGCGAGGTTGTTCGAGCCGCACCGGTTGGGCCCTTCTGTAGGCGCAGGAAGGAGACCTGCTGACAGATTGGGTTGGAATTTCAGTCGGCGAAAGTGTTTAATCTCTTTCCGAAACTGGAATTGTTTCGGAGAAGTAATATGCATTATGGTCAGGGCCGTAATGCATAATGGCTAATTGGGCTGTAGCCCAATTGCGCAATTGATCCAAGAGGGCCTACAAATTAAATATTCTGATTTTATTTTAAATTTGAACAAAAAACTTATTTACTAATTTTAAATAAAGGAAAATTTGGTTAGGGCTAATAACTATAAACAGCCACAGATTTTTATAATGTTACGTAAACATGTACATCAGTAAAAGATATTTACACAGAGAGGATGTATGAATATTTTTCATATTTATATTGCAACTTTTAAAAATTAATCATATGCAGTGAAGCACCGTTTATACGTCTTTCAAGGGACTGACGAAAAACGATGTATAAATGAAAAGACGTATAATCGGAATTTCACTAAACAACTTTGATTATTACTAATTTAATGCTACCTGCTATCTTTTATTCACTTAAAAGTATTAATTTTAAAGTTTTTACTTTCTCGTATACGAAGAGAAAGTATTGTAATCGTCAAAAAACTCGAACTCGAGGTTTTGACGAATCTCCACGTTTTACACCTCCCTCAGTCCAACAAACACAATTTTGGAATCATGTCTGTCTGTGAAACGATAACTCGAAAACTATTAGGGGATGAAATTTGGTATGTGGTCTTTAAACATAATTTGTAAGTTTCTATCAAATTTTGGGCAAAATCCGTTTACAGGAAGTCTGCCTGTCTGTCTGTCCGCGGTCATGCGAACACTATAACTCAAAAACTTGAATAGCTAGATGGATAAAATTTGGTACACACTTTTATCATCATGAATGTAGGTCCGTTTAAAATTTTGGGCCAAATCCGACAAAAGGTTGACCGTCTGTAGGTCTGTATAATCGCATACTTGTTTTACTCAAGTTAGTATGGTTGGCGTTTGACCTTGGCGGTCTACGAATGAAATTGTAGGAAGCTGCAAACACGCGGCAACCCGAATCGAAACTTCGTTCTGACATTCTCCAGATGGAAGGTATGGTGAAATCTTGCGTGAGATCTGCAGTAAGATCTCTTACTCAAAAACGTTAAAGTTGTGGTACCTCAGCGCGCGTAAAAATTGAGAACATACGCAATTCTTTTTGCAAAATATTAAGTTTCAAGAATTCATGAATTTGATATGTTTCATTGTAAATCACCATTCATAATTTTTTTCTCAAAATAACCAGGCCTTGGGTAAATACCCCAAGAATATTTACCTACTGGGTGTTTACCCACCCCACATTACTGGTCGTATGCGAGAAAGTTTCGGGGAGGTCACTCCCGCTGGTTTAAGATAGTGCTAGTATAATCCTACATAGTAAGGAAATGAATAATTAAATTTTAAAATTAAACATTTTTAAACATTTATCATAAAAATTAGAAGAATCGTGCCTTTATTGTATGTCTTGGGTACTAATTATACATATCTTATACGATTTATGTGCATGCAGGTAGGCGTTTAATAATTAAAAAAAATTCTTTAATCGTCGTCTGACGTGCTGATTGTCTGCGGGTATTAAATACAGCACTATGAATCGAATTAACCCTTCAACCGGCTGGAACGTAGAAAGTCGCTCTCTGATGACTATTCTAAAACCGGTTCCGTCGCAGAAAGTCGTTCTTCGATTATTACTCTTTAACCGGCTCCGACGTAGAAAGTTGCTCTCTGTTTATTACCCAATAACCGGCTCCGAAACATTTGCGTTCACCATTTAGCTACAGAGAGGCCGTTTTCAAAGTATTCAGCTGAAATATTTTTGCCGTTCGTAGGGTTAAGGTCACTGAATGTTTTTCACTATTCTTTTGACAAAAGGAATAAGTTCGAAGTTTTTCAATGGCGTCCATTGCGTCTTTAAAGGAAGGTGGAATAGCTTCTTCATCATCTCTTAAATTAGCACCAGGCAATTTATCTTCTATTAATTTATCAATTACGAAAAATTTCAAAGTCATGATATCAGTTAACGATAATCTGTACAACGTTAAGGGTCTAGTCAGCCTTGTCTGGGTAAAAGCTCATGCCAGTAACCCGGGCAATGAGCTTCCTGATCACTTTGCAAAAATTTCTTCTTCTGGTGGTGCCGATATGTCTATACCTGCTCCTTATTCTTATGTAAAAAGAGTTTGTAAGGAATTCCTTATGAACGAGTAGAACTCATGCTGGAAAAATTCCACCGCTGCCAACTTACAAAAGAAATGCTTCCGTCCGAAAATCGGGACTTATTGATTAGCAACAAATATGTCATCGATCTGCTTACCAATCATGGACCTTTTCCAGCATATCTGTGCAGGTTCAAGATTTCGAACAATCCTGATTGTTTTTGTGGTGGGCATGGAGATGTTGACCATTACTTGACTTCATGTACCAATGACTATCATTTACTACTACCGACAGGTGCTGCTCGGACTCACTGGACTACAATACTTTCTATAATTTAACAAAAAACACAATGAAATAACTAGCAGAAACATGTTTTTGACCGTGTCGACGCTGCAAATACGAGTGGAATGACTACAAAAGTGGGAAAACTTTCGAGACTGTCAAAAGCCAGGAAGAATTTTTTTTTTCACTTTCTTTCTTAAAGGGAGATTCAGAAAAAACAGCTATAGTGATTTTAAATAAAATCTAGAATTCTGGTCTATCTCTGGGGGGGGGGGGGCCGCAGCCCGATAGCCACTCCCTGGATTCGCCACAGTTAAGGAGTTTATATACCTCAAATGCACAATTTGAAACATGCAAAGACATTTAATTTTCCTTATTCCTCTAAATATACGCAATGAAGACGCAACCGTGTTTTGCCAAATCTAGCGTGTCCAATGCGATAGTCAATTCTCACTCCACAAAAAAGTCGATACACGCTCCATTTATTCAGACACCCCTCTCCCCACCAGCTCACTGACCTTCTCCCCTCCCCCCATATGCCAATCTAATTACCGCCCCCCCCCTTCTCATTTGTATTCCTACACCTTTAAACTCATGCATATTTCATGCTCCTTGAATCATCGCGCCTAATCGGGTTTGGCCGCGGAAGGGGGAGGACAAACGATTCGGATGTGAATGGCGGGGGTGTCGGAAAGCTAATCTGGCCGAGCGGTCTGCTGTTCGGAATTGGTGGTTTCAAGAGGCACTCACGCGTACAGCTAGTTGGGACGTTTTTAATGTGTGTGTGTTTTTTGCACCCCGCCAATTGGCTTTATTGGGCGGCTTAAGGAGGAGATGGGGGGGGGGGGGGGGGGGGTGGGATCGGGGCATCCGAATTTAAGTGCGGGTAACGAATGTTGATCGATGTGCGTACAAAACGACAGGAGGGATGACATGAAATTTTAATTAAAAATAACGTAAATTTGTTATCCTGAAGTGTTTCTGTAGCACCTGTTTGATTTATATTGCATTTTCAACTGTCTGGACCACAGGCGGATGGTCTCGGAATTCCTTCCGATTACCTAAATCAGGGTTTCTTAACCCCTTCTTGGTCGGTGTTCGGCTCTTTCGTGTCTGTACACTTTTCATATCCGTAATTAAGTCAGCGTAACAATTAATTTTAAATACAAAGATCACCTGGTCATGCTTAAATACCTCAAGTATCCTTTACCATCTTCAATAGATTGAAATACCAATAAATATATGAAATATGTGGCGGTATCTAATTAGAACATTACATAAAAACGTAAAGTAAGGGGTTAATCATGCGTTAGTCGTTGCGAATTTGGGGTATTTTTTCGAAAAATTTCGTCGATGTCATTGAAATAAAATTAGAAACAGGTTTAATGTTGAGATCGTTGTGAGTGACATCATTAGGACCAAGAAGCACGCAGTACCTGAATGGAGAGCGGAATTGTGGGAGATTTCAGTTAGAGGGAATATTTCGTAGTTAATTGGATAGAATGGCAGTCAAATAGAGGTGGTTATAGCATGGGTGTCACATTCGCTTCCACATAAACGCGAGTCTTCAAGCTAAATGTAAGATTCAACATCGTGCAGTGCGTTTGAACCAGCTTTAACTCGTAAATCAGGAACCTTGCCGCAATCTGACTCAACAACCGTGAAATAGTGACAGCAAAGTACAGTTTAACCCAGGTTGGATGGTTGGTTGTGTTTGGTACAAGAGCCAGATTTGACCATACTGCGCCAAACAGATTATATTAATAAAACTATGTTATAAATAATCCCACGGTACAATTAAAACGATAAAATCTTATCATAAAATGAAAAAGATAATTTAACCTTCCAGCGGGCGCGCGTTTGCAAGAGATACTTGAATTGTGCATCG
>BGPR01003440.1:111069-135100 GCA_013235015.1 Araneus ventricosus
CTTCCGATTACCTAAATCAGGGTTTCTTAACCCCTTCTTGGTCGGTGTTCGGCTCTTTCGTGTCTGTACACTTTTCATATCCGTAATTAAGTCAGCGTAACAATTAATTTTAAATACAAAGATCACCTGGTCATGCTTAAATACCTCAAGTATCCTTTACCATCTTCAATAGATTGAAATACCAATAAATATATGAAATATGTGGCGGTATCTAATTAGAACATTACATAAAAACGTAAAGTAAGGGGTTAATCATGCGTTAGTCGTTGCGAATTTGGGGTATTTTTTCGAAAAATTTCGTCGATGTCATTGAAATAAAATTAGAAACAGGTTTAATGTTGAGATCGTTGTGAGTGACATCATTAGGACCAAGAAGCACGCAGTACCTGAATGGAGAGCGGAATTGTGGGAGATTTCAGTTAGAGGGAATATTTCGTAGTTAATTGGATAGAATGGCAGTCAAATAGAGGTGGTTATAGCATGGGTGTCACATTCGCTTCCACATAAACGCGAGTCTTCAAGCTAAATGTAAGATTCAACATCGTGCAGTGCGTTTGAACCAGCTTTAACTCGTAAATCAGGAACCTTGCCGCAATCTGACTCAACAACCGTGAAATAGTGACAGCAAAGTACAGTTTAACCCAGGTTGGATGGTTGGTTGTGTTTGGTACAAGAGCCAGATTTGACCATACTGCGCCAAACAGATTATATTAATAAAACTATGTTATAAATAATCCCACGGTACAATTAAAACGATAAAATCTTATCATAAAATGAAAAAGATAATTTAACCTTCCAGCGGGCGCGCGTTTGCAAGAGATACTTGAATTGTGCATCGTATTACATATTTATATCGTTATTTTATATACAGTCGACGCTCGTTATAACGACCCTCTGCGTCCCACAGCAAAAGGTCTTTATAATGAGTGGTCGCTACAGTGGATATAAATAAAAACTGTACACATGCACGCTCAGTAGTTCCATATAAGAGATTACAACTAAATACTCAACTTATTTTTTATCATTGGTATTAAAAATAAAATTTTATCAATTAAAAATATATTTCTAAATCAGATTTTAAAGTAGAAAATATAGGGTGTTATATACTTACAAAACATTTATTTTCTAAAGAAAAAATCAGAAATGGTTGTTCGTCTTTTCTGCACATGTCCTTTTTGCAAAACATAATTTTCCATTTCAGTTAAAGATGATAAATAATGTTCTGCCTTTCAAATAAAAAAAAAAACATTTTAAAGTCTCAATAGATCTTGAAACATTTTTTTTAATTCTAGGCTATTCTAATTTCCGCACTGTGGTGAGTGAGTGAAAATTTCCCGTCAAAGCGGAACTCTAACGCTGAAGACTCTACATCTACGAAGTTTGGCAATACAATAATCAAGGCCATTTACGTTCAGAGACATGTTCTGTTTGGAAAAATACCCGGAAGAGTGTTCGCTGAATTCGGACGTTGTATTGGGATTAGACGACACTGGACGGTCGTTATACCGGAAGTAAAATAACATAGTGCATAGGGAAACACAGTTGGGGATTTTATCACTGGTCGTTATAATGGAATGGTCTTTATAATGCGTGGTCGTTATAACGAGCGTCGACTATATTTAAGTGCAATTTTATTTATAATATCTTTGTTTATATTAGGCTAATAAATACAGATAACATAAATAAAAGTTGCATCTATTTTTGTAAAATAACACGTCATATATATGTAATACGATGTACGATATGTCGTAAAATTTGCATAAGCGCTCCCGCTGGAAAGTTCAAGACGAGTAAGTACTCTATAGAAAATGTCTAAAATTTGAGACTTAAGGCCATAGAAAGTAAGCCTTTCTTACAATGTTAAGAGACAGAAAGCCAAATAAAATTTTAAAAGTCACAAAAGACAAAAGTGAATCAGTAAATGAAAAAAAAAATCCCTTTTCGGCAAGCTTGAAGGCAAAGGTAGATAGATTCCTTTTCGTTAATGTTACAAAAGTCATGAAATATTACATATTGATCCATACAGACATAGCCAATGACTTTATTGTTTCCACACATTGCAATATTTAGGCTGTGATTCTGTTTTCATGTCATTTAATTTTTTGCTATATCAAGGTTTTATCATTCCATTTTTCATTCCAAAAAGTTATGATAGATTTATCTGTCAGTACATTGGTCAATTTTTTTATATCTCAACACATAATCATGCAACAGGTAGGAATCATAAAGAAATAAACATCTCAGCAGCGCAAATATCTCCTAGATAATATTAAACCAGCCTATCTGAAACAGTAACAAGAAATTGACTCTTGGCACGAATGAAGAAGGACTCTAGACTTAAAAATTAATCTATTTCAGCGAATTTAATCTATCAGCGAATTTAAATCTCCATCGACGGTTAAAACCAAATACTAAGGCAGAAATTCCCAAACAATTTTCCCCAACAAGTTAAGCAGATATTTTTCAATAGCAAAAAGGATAAAGGGAACTCTTATTTAATTAGTCTTATTTTTGGCTACTTTATATTGATTTTATTAAACAAATCATGGTCCCGCCATGTTTAGTTAAATATCAATTTTTGAAGTATTCTGTCAAAAAACCTATTATCAAATTAACTATTAAAATTATTTGATTAATTAAAATTAACTATTTACTTAATTAAAGTTAAAAAAATTAATTGTTACAAAACTTCACTAAAACCTTTTTCATAGCTCATACTATATGCCAGCAATCTTTATCTTATAATTATCTAATAATTATATTAATTTAAATAAAAGTCACTGTGCCTATGTATGTATGTTCCACATCTCTTCCTAAACCACTGGACTGATATCAATCAAACTTTTCAAACGTTTTATTTAAGAAAAGAGAAAGGTCACGTTCCACTTTTTAAAGCCTAAAAGATGCTTAAAATTTCACTTAATTAAAAATTAAGCTAGGCGTTTTTCCGCGATGTCTTTCATTTCCATAAATTTTTTTCTCCCATTTTAATATTTTTTTTCAAAATTAATGTTAAACTGACATCGTAACAATATTCTTGTTGATCAAAAATAATACGAAGAACTGTTTACAGGAAGAATGCTAAAAGAAAATTTTAAAAGTAGACGATTTAACAATTTATATCGGGACCAATTGATTTATTTTCACGCTTTAAATTAATGAATAATTAATTAGTTAATTTATTTGTTTCAAAATATTCATTAAAACCTTTCATTGACTTTAGTAATTGTTAACAAAATTTGAAGTACCTATATAACAAATAATAACGTATGAAGAAAACGGATGTTTTTAAAAATCGTCTGGTTCAATTGATATTCTCATTTTAATTGAAAACGTTTTAGATCAGAAAAGGAATTTGTGTATTATAATATTTATACAATAGTAATTTTTACATTGAAAATATTAAACAAGAAAGCATTTTCATCCGGAGCAAAGCCAGGTATATCAATTAACAGTTATAATTAACAAAATTTAACAAAGATATTTACTATAAATTAATAGAATTAATTAGTCATAAATTAATTATATATTATACCGTATAAAAAGTGAAAGTGAATGCGGTTGATGGGAACTCATAACTTCTAAGTAATTCTTGCTGTCAAAAAACTTTCAATATAAAAGTAGTTTGTTATGATAAGGTGATAATTCCCCTAACTGAAATTTTCTTTCTATCTTCAATCTTAACGAAGCTATGGGGAAATGATAATTGGGGGGGAGGGGTATTGAATATCGCTTTTCAGCTCATAACTTATAAGCAATTCTAGCAGACAAAAAACTTTTAATATAAAAGTTGTTCGTTATCATAAGGTGATAATTCGCCTAATTAAAATTTTTTTTCTATCTTTAGTCGTAACAGAGCTATGGGGAAATGATAAGTTGGGGAGGGGATTGAAAATGGCTTTTTAGCTAATAACTTCTAAGAAATTGTGGCTATCAAAAAAGTTTCAATACAAAAGTTGTTTGTTGTGATAAGGCAATAATTCGCCTAATTTGAATTTTCTTTCTATCTTGAATCGTAAGGGAATTATGGGAATATGAAATTTTCAGTCCCCTACCATTTCCACCCCCTTTGAGCTGGTTAGCCCATCTGCGAACTCGACTGAGATTTTCACCCTCCTTACAACATATTCGTCGCCAGTTAAAATCTAATCAAAATTACTCTAGTTATCGTGTTTACAAAATAACACGGGCCAAAGCGTTATGCATATACTTCTCTACTAATAATAATAAGGAAAAGAACATTTTGCCCTCTATTCTCATAAGTATTGGAGCTACAAGAATGAAAGAGGGTGAAAGAAACTGCAAATGACGAGAGCTTTCCAACGAGGGGTAACATGCATAGGTTAAAACGTATTTTAAGTTAGGGGGAGAGGAGGGGAAGGATGGGAAAATCACTTTTCAGCTCATAACTTCTAAGCAATTGTAGCTACCGAAAACGTTTAAATGCAAAAATTGTTCGTTTTGATAAGGCAATAATTCGTCTAATTTGAATTTTCTTTCTATTTTCAATTGTAAAGGAATTATGAGAAAATGAAAATTTTCACCCCCCCCCACCATTTCCACCCCCTTTGAGCTGGATAGCCCATCTACGAACTCGACCGAGATTTTCACTATCTTTACAACATATCCAAAGCTGGTTAAATTTACATCAAAATTAATTACTCCAGTTATCGTGTTCACAAGATAACATGGGAAAAAGCGTTATACATATATATATATATATAGATAGATAGATAGATAGATAGATATTTATATATATATATATATATAAACTTTTTAACGAAGGGTGGTTTTGGGTTCTAGGGGTCATAATCGGTGAAGATATGCAGAAATTTTCCGAAAGTCGTGTCCTGAGAACCATTGCAATAGGTAGAGTTCCTATAAGGAATCTACCTAAAAAGATATCAGGAATTTCTGCAACAAAGAGGGAAAAAAATCATTACAATCTTTTAATACGGTGTTTTTTTACGCATTTGTTATGGACTGGGGTTCATTATAGAAATTGTTAAAATCTGCCCATCTTAATGGGCATTGTTGTTTTTTTTTCTGTTCCAGAGTAGTTTTGTCTGTTGTGGAGGAACTAATCCAAGGTTATTGTTCAACAATAGGAGGTGTTTTTTCTATAGTTTCATGCGGGTTATATTGAATAGCAGAATTGGATTCTATTTCACTATCATTGCTCTGAATGCGTTTATGATCTGTGGTCATTGGTTCAGTTCGGATTTAACCCAGGAATCAGAGTGGACGTCTTCCCAGAAACGATGAATTCTGTGAAAGATTTTTCTCAACAGTTGTACAGCAAAACTTTCCTAGAGCGTCCACCCTCCGTCCCAAGGAAAATCGGCCGCTCAGAGGAGTGGTTGCTCTAAAGGGGTTTCATGTTTAGAATTAGAAAATACTTATTAAAATAAGCCGTAATTCGTTACTTTTGATAAAGCGAATTCTACCAATCGTATAAAGAGAGAAAGTATTTTGTTCGATTTTTTTTTTTTTTGATAAAAGAAGCAATTTGTGTTTGCTGTAATCTTTCAGCTTTTCCGGAAGTGACTTTCATTTTTTTTTTACTGGAGAAATAAATCACTAATCGTTTCGTCGGTAGTTGTTGAGGAGTGGGCAGTAGTATCGTCTGTTCTTCCTAAAGTCTGCGGAGCTGAAAGCATCGTTTGCTCTGGATTCCAGCTCACGATGGAATTCAGGGGAATGAAACAGCTACTAGTTTTGCTAAAAAAGGTACAACGAGACCTAACATTGAAAAGATTCCAAAGAAATCCTTTAAACAATTAAAAAATGCAATTTCCAATGTGCAAATACAGATTTGGCAAGAGCGTTGGGTTTCGTCCACAACAAAAAACGGCAGACATACAGAAAAACTAATACCGGCGGTTTCAATTCATATGAAAAAATCTAGTCATTTTATTGTACAATTTTTGAGTGGACCCGGTAGATTCCCAGCGTACTTTGTACGATTTGGGAAGAGCTTGAACATCAAATGCCCTTGTGGTTCCGTGGGAGATACTTTACACTACGTAGTGGATTGCCCATTCACGGAAAAGTATGCAAAAAAACTAATTTATGATAAAGACAATCTGTCCACAATTTTAAACAGAGAGGAAAATTTAGGTCTCCTTCATTCTATTTATCAGGAGGTTAATAACCTCGTTCCACAGGTTTAGTCCTGTTTTTTTTTTTTTTTCTCTTTTTTTTCTGCTTGTCAATTTCTGTTAGAATTTAGAGCCGACCAAGTCTGCGGCAGCATGAAACCACATCATCTAAAGTGTCTTGCACATTTTGATGACACTCGGGATGGAAGCATCGATGTGCGAGAAAGTGCACATATATATGTAAAGAAAATATAGTACGAGAACATCTCACGGGCCCTCAGCACTATCCTGACAGTGGACTCGTCTCCGGGACCAGGGGCGAGGTGTCCCGTAATCAAGAAGAAGAAGTATCGTTTGCTGATGGTCTCAATCCAAATTTGCAGTTTCTTTGTAAGAGTCCGAATCAGTACTTGAAATGCACAAATGAAATTATGAATGTCCAACCCCGGTAGAGGCCGAATCTCATTTTTCTCTTCACATTTGGAAAGGAATGATTCATTTCGATCCGATTTCTGGCGTTGTTTCGTTCTTTCTTTCCTGCTTTTTTTCCTCTAACTAAAAGGTCGGAAGTTAGAGAAACGAAAGGATTGGATTTCAATGAAGTTGAACAGAAGGCCAACTTGAAATTTCAGAAATTTTGGTGGACGTTAATAGTGTTATTTTCCGTGAAGAAGTGATTATTAATTTTAGTGATTTATTTTTCTTAACAAAGTTTGGGTTTATGGCCTGAAAATTCCTTACCAAACAAAAGTGGCCGTTGATAGGGATGAGCAATAAGCAGGGTTGGCCACTCAAAGAAGTTTTACTCCTGTGACCTTTTATTAAATTCTTTTGTTGCCTTTTGTAATCATGCATTATTTCAAACTAGCCGCCTTCGGCGACCATCTTCTTCGCCGGGAATATAATGTCAACTGAATCTGTTATGCTTTATTTGATATTCACGGTTCCATTAACGAAGTAATTTTAAACTTCAAATTCAGATAGACATTTAACCCGCGTTCGTATCCTTGCTCTTTTTATGCTCATTGTCTACATCAAAGGTTCTGAACCTGTGGTACAGGTACCCCTGGGGTACTCGAAGGAACATTTAGGGGTACGTGAAATCAAAGCCGCTAATGGCGGAAACAAGAAAACATAAGGGATTAAAAGGGTTATAGAATTTTGTTTCTCCAAGAGAATACTTGCTATTTAATAACTTTTTCACCTGAACAGTTGACAAATACGAAGTGTAATTTTTAACTACTCTTATAAGTGAAAATGAAATAATTATAAGACTGGTTTCATTCGCTTTAGCGTTGAACTAATACTATTTTAAAAATGGAATAAAATGTAAAATCAAAAATATACTAGCATACAAAAGTTAAGGAACATTTCGTAAAAAGAGAGAAATTTGCAATTAATACGAAAACTATGTTTCGAAATCAGTTCTGGAGAATCGTGTGACATTCAATAGAGTATCATATACATATTACAGTGAAGATTCGGTCACTAGGGCAATTAGGGGGACCACCAGAAAGGGATGAAAATGGATTTTCACCCCTCCTGTTTCACAGAAAGCTGATAACGAGATGTAACTTTTATCAATGGTTATGGTTTAATGCGCATAATATTTACACGCATTTTCGTAAGCATAGCACAAATATTCGGGAAGATATAAATGTTTCTTTAAAAAATCCCAAATTTTTCCGCATGTTTTTTGCTTATAACATGCAGAATTTTCATTCAAATTATTCGAAATTTGCAGAACACTTCACAATATGTTACAGAAGTATTGTATTAAACTTTGAAGTAAATACGTTGAATATTAGAGGAAATATGAGTGTTTGTACTAAATAATTTTTTACTGCGCATGTGCGAGACGAGAGGAATTTTTCTTTCATAAATTCAAAGCCAGATATACAGAGCAACTTAAAAAAAATTTCAGTTGAATCCCATTAAAATTCAGAAAGCTGTTGGCATTTCAGTGAGGTGAATTTCAATTTCTCTTTAAGAGAAACTAAATGATGAGGGTTCTTGCACAGACTGATATTTTTTAAACTTTAATCTTCGAATGGTTTCGAGAAAATGCAATTTAAATAATGTATTTAATTTATAAGTGTTCATGGTATTCAGGATATTCAATTTTACTAAAATTCAATGTTACTGTTCGAAGATACAAATTTAAAAAATAGCAGTACATCACTATCATATAATATACGTCCAACAGTATGTTAATTGGCTAAAAACATGCTGTTATAAAGAATTAAAAGGTAGCAACTATAATCGTTCAGCTTGTTGGAATATTTCCTACCTCAACTTTCAACAATGAAAGAGAAACATGCAATGAAATATTTATTTAAACAATGAAAACGGTTTGAATTTCATTGTAATAATGAAAAGTAGTGTTGTAAATTATGCCCCCGAAAAATATTTTTTTTAAATATATTAAAATTAGAGAAAAAATCGTAAGGCAACTTATATCATTGGAAAGATTTTCTTTTTTTTTTTTGAATTTGCAGATGGCGTAAAAATAATTTCTGTGTTATCGTTCTTTCGGAAATTATCAAGAAAAATTTCATCATTTCCACCCTCCACAGTATATTTGTGCCAAATTTCGTAGCTGTAGGTCTGTCCTGTAGAGCGCCAAAACACACACATTCTCCTTTATTATTAATAGAGATAGAAAGTCGGAGGAGGCCGCGGTGACCTAGTGGTAAGGTCCCTGCTTTGGGGCCGGAGGGCTCCAGGCTCTAAACCCGATTCCACTGAAGATCGACCGTGTATGGGACCTGTTGCCGAAGACGGACAGTTACACAGTCACAAAGACATTCGCTGTTATTATTAGTATAGTAACGGAGCTTAAAGACGTTAAATCATACGTAGGGGCCAAACGTCCTCCCGTTGGTGTGGCGTGGAAGTTTGGAGAGGAGGTGCCAGCTCAGGCGTCGTCCTCGTCATCTGACCTCAAAATTACGAGGTCCGTCCCAAAATATCCCTCGTGTTGCTTCAAAACGGGACGTTAATATAACTTAACTAACTAACTATTATAAAATACGTCGTCAACTATTAAATACGTCTTCATTAAACTAGTGGCGTACAGGAGGCCCTACTGAGAGGATGCTTAGTGGAGTTTCATCACTGAGTTTCCATTTCAACTGAATCTCTTATGCTCATTTGGATTTTGTTACCTTAACAAAATATTTTTGAACTTCAAATTCTGATAGAATTCTTTCCGTGTTGTCATAGTAGTTTTACACTTATTTGTTCATTGCTTACATGAGAGTTCTTAGCTCTCACGTTACACGATGTCACCGTCTGTACTTATTCCTCTGCGGTTGATTATAACATTAAAATGGACGACATATTTTACATCCAATAGCATATTAGCTGTATGTTCTTAAAAAGAATCGAAAATTAACAACCATAATTGTTCAGGTTACCGATTATATTTCTTAATTTGTTTAAAATCTTAGAGGTCTTTATTTAGAGATTTGGAATAAAAATTATATAAAAAATAATTAATAATTAAATAAAAGAATTAAATAAATAATAAAATAAATAATAAATAATATAAATGATAAATAAATAAATAAATAATAAAATAAATAAATAATAAAATAAATAATAAATTAATTAAAAAATAATTAAATAAATTAATAATTAAATAAAAAAAGAATATAAAATTCAATGTTTTCCCAAAGAATATTGAAAAGTAAGCAAAATCTTTATTCCTTAGCCCCAACTTCTTTTTTTCTCTTATTTTTATTCCTTATCCCTCCAACGGAAGAGAAACGCGTAATTAAATAATTGTGTTAACAATCAAAAAGGTTTGGATTTCATTTCCAGAAAGGAAATTATTGTAGCAAATTATGCACAAATATATTTTTAAAAATTTGTCGAAATTGGGAAAAAAAAAAATGGGATGACAACTAAATTGATATTATCGAAGATATTTTTTACATTTTAGGGTGGTGTGAAAAGTATTTTTGAACAATATTTTTGAAAGTTATCACCCAAATTTAACTTAATTTTTAATTAATTAAAAATCCTGTCTGAATCTAGCAAAAATCTGTCCGAAATATTGACACCCTCCAAAGTATATTTGTGCCAAATTTGGTAGCTCTACGTCAAAAGGTTTACCTGTAGAGAGCCGAAGACAGACTGTTACACATCACAAAGACATTCGCTATTATTAGTAGTATAATGGAGCTTAAAGACGTGAAGAAAAAAAAAAACCGGAACTAATATTTTTCAGTTTAAAACCCTTACTGAAAAACAGAATATCGACAAAGATTGATTTAATTTGGCCTTTCAAATAATATTAAAAATTGAATGGGGCCTTACTCAACTTCCTTTTAAAATTAAATTTTTATTTCGGTTACTTGCACTCATTTAGTTTATAATTATTTTAACTGACAATAAACTCCGTAGTCTCTGTATTTACTAATAATAAAGAAGAATGTGTGTATATGTGTGTTGGTGCTCTACAGGGCAGACCGCTGGACCTAGAGCTACGAAGTTTGGCACAAACATACTTTGGAGGCTGGGAATGTGCACCTCGGAGCCCTTTTTTGAAATTTTAATTTATTAAAAATTAAGCGAAATTTTGGCGTTTTTCCTTAATAACTTGCAAAAATGTTACAGCACAAAAATAATTTTTACACCCTATGAAAGTACAAAATATTACTATTTAAATGATATTGTGGCATCATCGCGGCATCTGGCAACATCCTGAATTGTGATTTCATGCAGATCGGATCCGCCCTCTTTGTGATGTCACTCATCGACCAATAGCGACGAGCCTGTTGCAGTATTTAAGGACTGATTGCTACTGTTCATTCTCCGCTTTTGCTTGTTTGTATCATTTGATTAGCTAGCTGTATAATGATTTTATGATTTAGTATTTTAATTTAATTGTTGTTTCATTAAATTTGTTATTTTATTAACGAGTAGTCTTGCTTTGACTTAGTCACCAGTTACGCACAATGGAATACCTCTGATTTATGTGAATACAGGTATGACAGATCGAGAAGCCGAGTAGGGTAGAATCGTATAAGTTAACATGTAGCACTTGAGTATCAATAGTTCTATGTACCGACTACCTCAGCATCTACATAAATAAATCTCGCCTCTATGAATGCTGTGAAGTTAACTTGGCCTAGACGTAGGCCTTAGAAGTTACAATATCAATTAAGTTGCCGTACAATGCTTTCTCGAATTGCAATGAATTTTTAACAATATTTTTGGCATAATTTACAACAATACTTTTCATTGATGCAGCGCTACTCAAATCGTTTTTATTGTTTAAATAAATGTTTAATTGCGTATTTCTCTTTCATTGTTGTAATCTAAAATAATATCCTAATACATTTTACTTTCATATTTTATTTCATTAACATTTTTGTGAAATCTGTAAATCAAGCTCTCCGAGATACTCCTTTGCTTATATTAAGAAATATATCCAGTAAGCTGCATGGTTGTGGTTGCTATATTTCCATTCTTTTCTCGGCATGTTTTAATCCAGCTAACACGCCGCGTCATTTTAATGTAGAAATCAAATGCATATGTTGCAAGAAGAATAAGAAAGTGAAAATAGTGCCAACAACGTGGAATTGGAAGTTACATGACATGGTCAGTTATTTGACTCCGATAGGGACATTTATGTAGACACTGAACAGAACAGCTCCAAGGTCACTAATAGAACACGGGTTAAATATCTACTGCAATCTGAAGTTTAAAATTACGTTGTTAAGAGAATCTTGAATATAAAATGATGCAAGATTCAATTGAAATCATTGAATCTCCGGCGAACAAGCTGTTCGCCGATGGCGGCTAGTAATAGAATATTAAGAACGTAATAAGCTTTTCTTTCTCTTGTGTTAGAATTAAATCTCCACTAATGATAAAAGAGAATATGTATGTGTTGGCTCTCTACAGGAGCCTACTGTACCTAGCTACGAAAAGCTAGTTAGAGCTACAAAATTTGGCACAAACTTACTTAGGAGGGTGGGAATGTGCCCCTCGCAGCTATTTATTTTATAAATTTTAATTAGAGTTTTAATTAAGCAAAATTAAGATAAATTTTGGCTTTTTTCCTTGATGACTTCAGAAAATATTACAACACAAAAAATGATTTTTACATCACTTTAAAATTCAAAAAATTATCTTTTCTACAATATCAATTTAATTGCTGTATAGGTATAGTATTTTTAGGGATATTTTGCAACAATACATTATTCTAATGAAATTGAAATTGTTTATATTGTTACTATAAATATTTTATTCAAATTTTTTTCCATTGTTGTTAACTAAGTTATGAAGATTTGGTTGATTTTTTTTCATACTGAGTAGGCTCTTTTCAAAGCACAGTTTTAATAAAATTTGCTGATTTTTATTTTAGTTTTACCGTAATTACAGATAAGAATTAGCTTCATAAGTAAGCAAGGGTGGAATTTTTTTTTTAGTTTGTACATAACTGAACACTATTGCTCTTTTCTGCAAGATATAATTGGATGTATAAAATATATTATCGCTCTTTACGCTTGAAGTTTTGCCTTCTTACAACAGTGCACTAAATTTTTGTTTGAATAAGCAAATAAAAATTCTCTAAGATATCTTTTAAATTATGAAGCATATTCTATAATGATGCAAAATAATCCGATTCTGAATTATTTCATTTATTATCCTTATACCAGAAAATTACCCTTCATGGTATTGCCTCTTCATTCGAGAGATTTTCCGTCAAATTTGACGCGTTTAAATAGATATATGTGCGAGAGAAATGTTTAACATTGATTGAAAACAAATAAAATAAACGTATGTTTTATAACAGGAATTTTTTTTTATTTACATATTGTTTACATATTTCTTTATTCAAAAAAACCTCTTCCGTGTGA
Source organism: Araneus ventricosus (assembly GCA_013235015.1). Classification (NCBI taxonomy): domain Eukaryota; kingdom Metazoa; phylum Arthropoda; class Arachnida; order Araneae; family Araneidae; genus Araneus; species Araneus ventricosus. The sequence continues at coordinate 124,046 of BGPR01003440.1, forward strand.
AGTATTTTTCGTCGTTTAGCAATTTTATTATAATTTTATTATAATTCAATAACCATGAAATTCTCAGCTTGTCGAACGTAAGTCAAAAGTTAAAATTTCAAAGGAATTCTTTTTAGAAATTCTAATCAAAACAAAGCACTTCTCTGCTTGTAAAGCGTTGCCAAAAAATATTATCAAATTATATCATCATGATTGCAATAAATAATGAGATGCATCGTGGCGTCCAAACTATATCACGCGCATGATATATCACTGACGTAATTTACTACTTTCTATTAAAAAATGGAAATTAATTTAAAATATATGATTAAAATAATTTAAAATTTCTCGGGAACTATTGATCATAGCGAGATACATTTTATATCAATCTCTAGACAATTTTATTTCACTATTTTAGAGCTATTAAATTTGAGCTATTAGGAATATTCCATTTGTTTGAGGAAATAATACCAAATATAAGGTGCTTTATAAAGCACCCACGCTTTTATTCGAACCATGCATTTTATTGTAATCAGAAAAATTATTTTCAACTTTTGCGTTCATTTTTTCTCATGAATAAAAGTTTATACCTTAAAAATTTTTTTAATTTATTTTTTCGGATTCAATTCAGTCTAAAATGCGGATATTCATCTTGGATTGTAAGACTTTATAAATAGGGTACACACGACATCTATTGACACACTTAAAGCAAAATTTACACAATTAATTCACGGGGAAAATAGTAAAAACATTTCGATCCAGTTGCGATTCGTTGTAACTTTTCTTGAATGACTCTACTAAGCAGAATAGAGGGTTCCATAAATATTATCCCTGGGAGATATTTTGCAATATATCGAGTATGAATAGCACAAAATCGGTTATTGACGCCACAATTATTTTATTACCACCCTTCACTCTTATTTAGTTTACTTTTAACAGTCTACCTAATGGTAAGTTAGGTATAAATGAACATTGGTATGAAAGGTTATTAAAAATTACGGGGTCGCTAACTGTATTATTTACTCTTTTAGTATATCAGAAACAAAAAATCGTAACACAAAGTCAATGAATAAAAACTAACTTACAATACAGCGGCGATGTCCTGTATCCAACCTGTTAAGGGAGGTTGCTCTTGATCTTCACCTAGCGGAACCACGTGTTGGTCTGAGACCCCCTGCGAAGCGGAGAGAGCGGATTTGGAGGAGGGCGTTTCGGATGACTCCGCCTCCCGCACCCGCACTTTTGATTGGGTACAGTTATGGATGGTACTAGCCAATAAAAGAGCCAATGGCAGTCTCATCCCTTTTGGTAGCATTTTTTCGATAATCGACTCCTTCTGAGACGGATCTTCTCAGGGATCTTAAGGGGACACAAACAAGCACTTAAAAGTTTTTGAGATCAAATTAACACATCAACATAAAAAAACTTTTTTTACTTTCGACGCATAGGAAGTGTTTTAATCGTCAGAATATTCGACCTTGAGTTTTGAATGAATATCTACTTTGCAGACCACCTTGAATCCGAAAAAAAGGGACTATTTTTGGATTTTTGTCTGTAAGATGTCTCTGTTTGGAAATATGTCTGTACGATGTTTGGAATTATGTCTGTCATAACGAGCTAAACAGATGTAAAAATTATGTATTTTATCATACAAAATTTAGAAGGAAGAAAAGGGACTATTTTTGGATTTAAATCTGTACGATGGCTCTGTTTGGAAATATGTCTTTAGGATGTTTGGAATTATGTAACGAGTTAAATAGCTGTGAAAATTATGTATTTTATCTTATAAAATTTTAGAGGAAAAAAAAGGGACTATTTTTGGATTTATGCCTGTACAATGGCTCTGTTTGGAAATTGTCTTTACGATGTTTCGAATTATGTCTGTCATAACGAGTTAAATAGATGTGAAAATTATGTATTTTATCATACAAAATTTTAGAGGGAAAAAAAGGGACTATTTTTGGATTTATGCCAGTACGATGGCTCTGTTTGGAAACATGTCTTTAGGATGTTTGGAATTATGTAACGAGTTAAATAGATGTAAAAATTATGTATTTTATCATACACAATTTTAGAGGGGAAAAAAGGCACTATTTTTGGATTTATGTCTGTACGAAATCTGTGTTTGGAAATATGTCTTTACGATATTTGGAATAAATAGATTAAAGATAATAAATAAATATAGATTAATTAAATAGATGAAAAAATTATGTATTTTATCATACAAAATTTAGAGGGAAAAAAAGGGAATATTTTTGGATTTATATCTGTACTATGACTTTGTTTGGAAATATGTCTTTAGGATGTTTGGAATTATGTAACGAGTTAAATAGATGTAAAAATTATGTATTTTATCATACACAATTTTAGAGGGGAAAAAGGCACTATTTTTGGATTTATGTCTGTACGAAATCTCTTTTTGGAAATATGTCTTTACGATGTTTGGAATAAATAGATTAAATATAATAAATAAATATAGATTAATTAAATAGATGAAAAAATTATGTATTTTATCATACAAAATTTAGAGGGGAAAAAAAGGGACTACTTTTGGAATTATGTCTATGCGATGCCTCTGTTTGGAAATATGTCTGTACGATGTTTGGAATTATGTCTGTCATAACGAGTTAAATAGATGTGAAAATTATGTATTTTATCATACAGAATTGTAGAGGGGAAAAAAAGGGACTATTTTTTTTATTTATGCCTGTACGATGGCTGTGTTTGGAAATACGTCTGTACGATGTTTGGAATTATGTCTGTCATAACGAGCTAAATAGATGATTAAATTATGTATTTTATCATATAGAATTATAGAGGGGTCCAAATTTTGAGCCCAAATAATGTCCAAATTATCAAATTTGCTTCAAACATACTTTGGAGAGTGGGAATGTGCACTTCGGTGCGATTTTTTGAAATTATAATTAGAATTTTAATTAAATAAAAGTTAAGCAACATTTGTTTTTCCTTCATAACTTTAGGAAATATGACACAAAAATTATTTTTAAACCAACATAATTTTTTTCTAAAAAAATTCCCAAATTTTAATAAATTTCCAATAATATTTTTTGTATGTTTTACAACAATATTTTTCATTGTTGCATTGAAATTCAATATTTTTCATTGCTGCATTGAAATTCAATCCGCTTTCATTCTTTATACAAATATTTGATTGCCTATTTCGCTAAAATTGTTGAAAGCTAAGATAATATGTATCTTAATGGATTTTACTTTCATCAATTTATTTCACCAATTTTTCTTTAAAATCTATAAACAAAGTCCTCTTTGATAGTAAGTATTGTTGCACCAAAATCTTACCGTGGGTGTACGGTGTAAACAGTCCAACACGCAGGATAATGGAGAATGAAGGTTTATTTACAAATATGCAGGAAAACACGTAGCACAGGTACAGGAAACAGTAGTCCTTGCACAGATTACCAATGCAAATAGACAACAATTCACAGGTAATGACAGTTCAGCACTTTGATATCTAACAGCACAAACAGTCAGCAAATAACTAGTAGCGACAATAACAGCTCAGCTCACCAACTGATTAGCTCACACAGCGGATAGAACTCCGAAGACGTTCACGCTTCAAAGTGAAGTAACCAGTCGATCAAAGACACTACCGTGATCCAAACGCGGTCTTATATACTCTCCCCGATAGGCCGTGACGTCACATAGAATTTTCAGGAAAAACCTGGATCTCGGCCCCTAATAGAAATATCGAGAAAAGGGTTGCATTTTCGAGAATCATCTATTTGTCGCCAAGGTCGCCAAGTTTGTCGCCAAGGTCATGCGTGCCATAAGATCTCTGAAGTCACTCCATGCTTAACCTAGTAAAACTCTCTTCCCAACCATAAGACTTGCATTGCTGGGAAGCGACTTTCCATGATTGTAACAGTATATTAGGAAATATATTCGGCAAGCTCAAATATTAATAATTAATAGTTAATCTTCATTTCTTTTTATCAGCATATTTTAATCCAGCTAACATGCTGCCGGGCGTAAAATGCACCACTTCATTTTAATGTAAGGGGACACATTACCTTCTAAACAATTTTTTTCCTTGAAATATTATTAAAGAAACTTTCATAATATTAAAACTTAGCAATCATATAAAGTCATCTTAAAGAGAAAAATTCATACTACTTTTTTGAAATATGAATATTTTTGCTTCAAATTTTATTTGTGGATTCTCTGAAATATATTACGCAAAACTGTGCAGAGATTTGCAACTGCGTCTAATATTCCCTGCAATATAGATTTTTTACTATTTTATGTGGCGAAAATTGAGGTAATTTAGCACTACCTCAATTTATATCTCTCATATAAAAAAAATAGCAACCGATTGCTTATTGCATGCAGTTTTATCATATGCATAACGATAAACAAGTACAAAAAATTTGAAAGCTCTATCTAAAAGAGGAAAAAGAACCTTAGCATTTTGAAAACATGAAAGTGAAGAAAGGTCCGACATGGACAAAAAGACAGTTAAAGTTGTCATTTGCGCTTGTTTATCATTGGTCATCGTAAATAAAAAAAAAACTAAATAACTTCTGTAATATTAAAGGGTATAAATTTGAACTTTTGATACAATAAGTAGAAAGATAAGGTCACAAAATAAGCCAATAAAATAAAAATTGATATTTCAGCCGTTTTAGGGGTAATGTGTCCCCTTAAAATCAAATGCACAATTTGCATGAGGAATAAGAAAGTAAAGTTAGCACTTGTGACGTATGACCCCTCCTTCAACCACTTGCATTGTAGTTTAGGAAGCAGATGTGTCATCCCCACCTTGGGCTACTGCCTTTCATTACAGAACTTATTGTGTGCAGTGTTACCTTCTTAGCTACCTATTGCATGGAATGTTGCAATACTGAACGTAATGACTTACCAGGTTTCAGACCAGATGTCTATTGTTAAGACAAGTGTGTTTTCCCATGGGAATCCAACGGACTGATACTTTTCACTGCCGATATAAGGTCGGAACTGAACAACTAACAAGAAGAGATCGACTCTGAGAGTCAGATGGTACTGGCTAGTTGACTCCGAACAAAACTAGCTATGTCAGTGAATGCAACGCCCCGTCTTGGGTGTACTTTAATATGGGAAATATATAATTGCACTTCAATTTAGATAGTATGCACTTGGTACATTGAACTATAATTCGGCTACTTTGCACTATAATTCGAATACTTTGCACTATAAATTTGATACTTTACACTTGGATCATAGAACTATAATTCGAATACTTTGCACTATAATTCGAATACTTTACACTATAATTCGAATACTTCACACTATAAATTTTATACTTTACACTTGATTCATGGAACTATATTTCGAATACGTTACACTATAATTCGAATACTTTGAGCTATAATTCAAATACCTTGCACTATAAATTTGATACTTTGCCCAATAAATTTTTCACTTTGTTCACGGAACTATAAATTTTTCACTTTGTACACGGAACTTTAAATTTTTCACTTTGTACATCCTTAATCCTTAATAATATAATAAATGCGAAAGTGTGTCTGTCTGTCTGTCTGTCTGTCTGTTTGTTAAGCTTTCACGACCAAACCACAAAACCGATTTGGATGAAAATTGGCAGAATTGTAGCTTGAAACCCAAGAACGGACATAGGCTAGGTGAAATCACGTTAAATTAATTATTTTTGACTACAGATTAAAAATAGTTAACAAAGAAAGCCCATTGACTCCGCGATTCGCGATGAAGATTTTTATTTTTCAATCAACGGTCACGTGATCCTTCAGGAATGCGAAAACATGTGGAATAAATTATTTTTAAAATCAACTATCACGTAATTCTTTTTTCCGCTGTAACTTCGGAACAAATTGTTCGATACATATTATTTTTATACCGTCTTAAAGATAAAACTTTTACCTTTTCATTGATATTAATTTTATTTCTGTGACATTTTTCATTCAATTTTTATTAATTTTTTAAATTTTACGTGCAGACGATTTTGAAATAACGCAAATTTATACCTACTTCGCTGCTAGAAAACGGTTAGACTTTCAACTAATTTATCTTTATTTCTGAAAATTTTGCTTATGTTTATAAATATCTATAAAACAAGGCAGAAATTACATGTATCTGTCTGTCTGTCGGTCGATTCGTCGGTCACAAGAACTCCTCCTAAACGGTGAACGTTAGCGACATGAAACACATACAAGGTGCTATTTTCAACTTTCAGAGTTAATTAGTTCTTAAGATATTTAATTAAATAACGAACATTAGCCGCTTTTAAGCCTATTGCTTAGACGTTTTTTTGCCAATAACTTCTGAAATCTTTATTAGACAACAATTATTTTTTATGCCATTTTAAAGACCAGAAAATGATCTTTTTAATGCTATTAATTACATTACGATGAAATGCTTTCTCTGATTGTTATTAAGGTTTAAAAATATTTTTGTAACGTAATTTCTAACAAGTCTTTTTATTCTTATAGAAATAAATTCAAGCCAAATTACTGTTTCGCGCGCGGGCTTTTGCCAGTGTTAAGCTTAATATAAGAAAATATTGCTTTCTTTGACCATTAACAACAAAGGAGACTTTACACTTCCGGTTTCCTGTTGTCGTAGCATTTGCAGCTTTTAATGCGGTTACACAGTGATCGAATGACGTTAGTTAATTATTCTCTCGATGTTTTGTGTAACTTTCACTGTGAGGTATTACAGAATATCCATCTGTAGATACGGTAATGGGCGTTAACAAGGAACATCACATACTGTAGAGCTTTTGGCGTTTAAATAGTGTGCTGGGTGTAAGGTTGCAATAAAATGATGATCTAAATTATATACATTTAATTTACATTATTTACACTACTTATTTACATGACGGAAGTTTATGCGAACAACATCGCATCGCGCGGATACAATCTGGAATTATAACAATGTTGCCAGATACAAAAGATGCATTTTACATTTCAATAATAAATGAGTGGCTTGACGCTAGCGCCGCCACACCATCCCCCTTCCTGGGAAAAAAAATTGGATCTATAATTTTTAAGACACAAAATCTCGATACTTAACCGGGAAATGGACTCGCCGACCAGTACGTGTATGTATAGGTGATTTTTCAGGCAAAGGCGATTTTTCAGGCTCCTTTGCTGAAGGAGTGGGAGATGGTGTGTCGACTCCAGGAGAGTCAAGTTTACTTTCAGAAGAGTTAATATTGTCCAACAAAAGATGAGCTGGCTTAAGTCTATCAATAGTCACAGTCACTTTTTTGTTATCCTTGAGGATGATGAAATTTTTATTTGTTCGTGACAGAACTTTATAAGGTCCTGTATAAGGTTGTGACAAGGAAGGTTGAACAGCATCCACACGCAGAAAGACATGGGAACACACGCTGAGATCTCTGTATACAAAAGTAGGTTTTGCAGAATGGTTAGATGTTGGAGTTGCTCGCAACTGCTGAATATGGGTTTTTAGTTTCTTTATGAAACCATTGTCTGCAGCCTGTGGTTGCTGTTGGACGAAAAATTGGCTTGGTAGGCAAAGATTTTCGCCATACACCATTTCAGCAGGGGAGCACTGGAGATCTTCTTTGAAGACGGTGCGAAGACCAAGCACAACAGCAGGCAATGCCGACACCCAATGAACGGATGTGTGGCACATGATGGCTGCTTTCAAGGTTCGGTGCCATCTCTCAATTGCGCCGTTTGCCTGTGGATGGTATGCGGCTGTGTGCGAGAGACGTATTCCAAAGGTTTTTGCCAGGGAGTGAAATACATCACTCGTAAATTGCGCACCTCTGTCCGTGGAGATCCTCTGAGGGACTCCGAAGCGGGAAATCCAGCCACTATACAGAGCTTGAGCCACTGTTTCCGCCCGGATATCAGTAAGTGGCATAGCCTCAGGCCATCTGGAGAACCTGTCAATGGCTGTAAGGCAATAGGAGTATCCTTGTGATGATGGAAGAGGACCTATAAGATCAATGTTGATATGAACGAATCGCTGGTTTGGCACTTTGAACTCCGCGAGCGGTGAGTGCACATGGCGAAAGATTTTCGATTTTTGACAAGCTATGCAAGATCTTGTAAAATTAACAATGTCTTGCTTCATCTTAGGCCAAACAAAACGGCTGCATATGAGCCTAACTGTGGCACGCACACCAGGGTGAGCAAGATCATGTAGGTTACGAAACACTTGATATCTATGCGTTTTTGGAATGTAGGGACGGATGACCTGAGTGGAAATATCACAATATAGCATCACATCTGTATTTGGAACTTGCAATTTTTGCAAACTCAAGCTAGTAGGCTGCTTAAGTAAAAGATCAAGCTCCTCGTCGTCTTGTTGACTACGAGCAATATCTTCGTAAGCCAGAGGGGAAGTGGAAATACTTTCGATGCGAGAAAGAGCATCGGCTACCACGTTGTCCTTTCCACTAATATGTTTAATATCCACAGTAAATTGAGCAATGAAATTCAGATGATTTATTTGACGTGGCGACAGTTTCTCAATTTTTTGTGAAAAAGCATAAGTGATTGGCTTGTGATCAGTTAAAATAGTAAATTTAGTTCCTTCCAGCAAATAGCGAAAATATTTTATGGATGCAAAAATAGCTAGCAATTCCCGGTCATATGCGCTGTACTTTTGTTCTGCCGTGCTGAGTTTTCGGGAGAAAAAACCTAATGGTTTCCAGGAATCGCCTTCGCGTTGCTGTATACAGCCACCAATAGCTCTGTCGGATGCATCCGTCATTAGAATTATGGCTGCGTTAGAGTCAGGATGTGCCAGATGAGTTGCTTCCTTAAGATCGTTAATACAATTTTGAAAAGCTTGGTCAGATTCGTCAGTCCAATTAAGTGGAGTTTTGTCGCGTTTTTTACATTTCCCCAACATTTTTTGTAAAGGTAATTGTTTTTGAGCCGCTTGAGGTAAAAACCGACGGAAAAAATTTAGCATGCCTAAAAATCGTCTCAGATCTTGAATTGTTTTGGGTCGGGGAAAATTTGAAATGGCTTCAACTTTCTCAGGTAATGGGGTAATACCATATTTATCTATCTTATGTCCAAGAAATGATAAATTTTCCACAGCAAAAACACATTTATCGCGATTTAAAACCAAACCAAATTTTCGTAGTCTGTCAAAAACTTGTTTCAAATGATCTAAATGTTCCTCCAATGAGGAAGAAGCAATTAAAAGATCATCAATGTAAACAAAACAAAAGTCAAGCCCCTGAAGTGCATTATCCATCAAGCGCTGCATTGTTTGAGCAGCATTCCGTAAACCAAAAGTCATGAAATTAAATTGAAATAAACCAAAAGGGGTTATTATAGCAGTTTTTTGCTTATCTTCTTCATGCATTGGTACTTGATGGTAAGCACGCTTGAGATCAAGGGTTGTGAAAACAGTTTTTCCGTGCAAATATGAGGTGAAATCATGGATATGCCTAATAGGATATTTATCTGGAATGGTCTGCGCATTTAGAGCTCTGTAGTCTCCGCATGGCCTCCACGAACCATCAGATTTCTTTACCATTACTAAAGGACTAGCCCAACAACTGGTAGAAGGACTACAGATTCCTTTATGGATTAAATTTTGAAATTCCTGTTTGGCTGCTATTAGTTTATCGGGAGCTAAACGTCGTGCCTTAGCACCTACAGGAGGACCTTTTGCTTGAATTACATGAGTAACATTATGAGATTGAACTTTAATAGGACATCTCTCAATATCATCAAAAATATCATTGTATTCCCGAATTAAATCGTTAAAGTTTAATGATAACTTTAAAGCAGTTATAGATGGAGTATTATCGGTAGAAATTTTGCCAGTGGAAGTTAGGGTGGTTTGTTGATCTTTAAGACATTTAGATTTCAAATCAATAATTATTCCGTAATGTGTTAAGAAATCAGCGCCTAAAATAGGTCTAGAAACATCAGCTATAATAAAAGACCAAGGAAAAATTCTTCTTAAACCAATATTAAGAGACAGGTTTCGAGTTCCATACGTATTTATTTTTGTGCCGTTTGCTGCTAGCAAATTTAACAAAGATTTTGGTTTGCAGCGTTCTGCGGATGAAGGAGGTACGACAGAAATATCAGCACCTGTATCCACTAGGAAGTTAAGACCCGATGGTCTATCGTGAATTACAAGACGGCAATTATTCTGGCCTTTAACGTCGGCCGCCATCAACGTCTGGCCCTCTAGTTTTCCTGCTTGTAACTACAAGGTGGGACACACTTTTTAGCATTTTCGCGAAAACGGAAGTGATACCAGCACATCTGATCCTTACGACTAGCAGAACGAGCGCGATAATTATTTCGCCGACTCATGCTTCTGGATCTCCTAAACTGCGACATTCTATCAATTTTCAGTGAAAGTTCACTTATTTGGGCTTGTAAATTTGAAATGCAGTCATTAGGAGTGCTCGTTTCCGGTACTTTCGTTTTCACATGATTTGAGCATATTTCACTGCCAGACGTTACGTCTGCAATTTTATCCGCCATGATAGATAATTTATTAAGATCATCACTAGAAGTAGTTAAAATTGCTTGCATCTGTGTGGGCAAGCGTTGCAACCATAAAGATCGAAGCAGTTCATCGCCAACGCGGTTTCCCGCCAAATCCTGCATCTCACGTAAGAGCGTAGACGGGCGTTTATCACCCAATTCTACATCTTGCAACAATTTTTTAAGTCGACGCTCCTCAGAATCAGAGAAAATATTAATCAAACGATCCTTTAACGTTTTGTACATATCATTATTTGGAGGAGAAGTAATAATATCACTAACCTGCGAAAGAATTTCGGTTTCGACCGAAGCGACAACAGTGTGATACTTTGTAGAATCCTGCACAATCCCACTGGTGTGAAATTGAGATTCCAATTGCGAAAACCATATTGCCGGGTTTTCTCTCCAAAACGGAGGTACTTTCACAGCAATACGAGAAACTTCGGAATGCGAAACGGCCTTGCCGAGCGATGAATCACTGGGTTCAGTCATTACTTACGTGTTCTCAGAAGATTAATATTCAACTCCGAGGTCACCAATTTGGCGTTTAAATAGTGTGCTGGGTGTAAGGTTGCAATAAAATGAT